>JBBMKF010462996.1:0-11193 GCA_037834155.1 Curcuma caesia | reverse complement strand
CGGCGTTCAAGATGGGCAAATCATCTTCGGATTCCTTGGCGGAGGTTCTGAGATCTCCTTCCCCAGCCATGGCCACTCTTTGCTTACTCGCGGTGACAACCCTAGGATCGGAAACAAGTTTCGTCGACCTGATCAGCACCGCGTTGGAATCTGGAGTAACTACTTTGCCCTCGCCAACGTCGTTCAAATCGCCCAATCTGCGTCTGATTGAGATCCAACCATGGCGTCTAAACAAGGTAGCGGGCCGCCGTAGCACCCCAGAGCGGCCCATTTAGGTGCGCAATCTTCCAGGCCGGCCCATGTGCTTGCTCGACACGAAGCCAGCAATGGAGCTTTATTTGATCCGTAATTTTTCAATTTTTTATTTAAAAAAATAAAAATTTAAATGTAACAATACATAATAAAATAAAAATACTTTGAACCTGACAAATTTAAATATAAACTGTTTAATCTTCTTAATTATGCATGAGAAATTTCTATAAGACTGAATCTATCCTCTTCAAAATTAATCGATTTAAAAAATTACAAACAAAAATGAGAATTCCATAGACTCAAACTTTGCTTATGAAAGAGTTTATTATCTTTCAGTCAATATCGTCGTCAAGTAGAGTATAATAAGAATTTCATAGATTCAAGTTCCTTGTGAAAGAATTCTTTTCTTTTGTAAAAGATGAAATTTGCCACCACAGCAACTTCACACGATCGATCTCACGACGATCTATGAAGAGGTAAATCAAGAAACTGCAATTAACCACAACGAAGGAGAGTATTGTCTTAACTTCGCCGAGATTTAAACCCTTGCCTTCTTCTACAATTCTGTTCCGTCATAACCAATTCAACTATGCTCCCAAGGCAAGAGTTATCATCTCTCTTCAACAAAAGATAGAATCCGTCATTCTAACGATCCTACACGATCGATCTCATGACCATCTGTGAGTAAGTAAATCGAGAAACTGCAATTAACTACTACAAGAGATGACATTATCTTAATTTCATCAAGATTCGACCTTTATTCACTTCAACAAGTCTACCCCACAATAACCAACTTAATTATACTTCGGAGACATCGTGTCATGGAGGCATCGTGTTTAAATCTCTCGAGAACATAGCAGAAACAATGAGAAAATCTGCATTCGCAACAGTTCCTGTGCAAAGCAAGCTACCATAGGAAACTCATAAAATGTAAAGGATTTACTCGAAGCCATTTGGCTTACATCAGGTAAATGGGCAAATGAAACATGCATTTCATAGACAAAAGATTTAGATGCTGCGAAGTAGAGACTACAGAGATGCTTCACGTCCGGAGGGTGTTTGAGCTGGGGAGGGAGTTTGATCGACTACTGCAGTCTTTATTTCGTAGAGCTTCGCAAACACTTCCTCCCTTCGGGGGCGGTTTGCATACAAGAACCAGAAGATGAGGCAGAGCATGACCCCCGCGGAGATGAGGCCTAGTCCAGCATTCACAACCCGGAGATCAAGCTCCAGCTGGGGGCAGAAGAAAGTCGTGATCGCGTCGAAGGTTTCTTTCACGAACTGGCAATTCTGAAGGCTCAGCAAGAATGGCGTGTAGTGATCGAGTGCGTAACTCACATTTACAGCCGCAACCAACTGCTGGTAGATGTCGGGAGTCACCCTTCCAGCGGTGACACAGAGTCCTGATTCAGAGATAGCACAAGTGTAGTTTTGCCAAACCTGACATTGCCCACAAACAGATAGAATATGAGCTAATAGACGGAGAGTTCATATTATCTTGACAGAATGATGGAAACACTAGAACTAATTAGATATGAATGCACTAAATGTAGAAGGAAATAATCTGCACATGTACCGTTGAAGCATTCACCAGTGAAACCTCTTCAAGATTGCACTGTCGGTCATGCAGTTTAGAATCATAAGGAGAGCAGAGAGATGGCATTCGAGGACCAGATTGGTTGAAATGCATGGATCTAGCTTGAGAATATATTGCAGTGTTGACAACGTCAACAAGCTGGACGATGACTTCTTTACTCTGGTACAATGTCAGATTTGTTGTTTGCTCGTCGACACAAGGGAGAATGCTGCTAAGTGAGGTCTCTGCTTGAGAATTGTGGACCCATTCGCCCATTGCCACGCAAGCATCCCCAACGGCACTGAGACAAAATGATAGAATCTACAAATATCAGCTTAGTTGGGACTAGACTGAGTCTACTCAGCAACTAATGAATTACTGCATGTGGAAAAGAAAAAGTCTATGATCTTCCTCATAGTTCTGCGATCATGAAACCATCCTCTATTTTCCAAAGATTAGAAATCAGTTAAATATGAACAAGTGATTTTCATCAGCTAGATTGTCAGAGACGTGATATTTATTGAATGGATATAAAGATTGCCAAAACTAAACACCAATTTAATTGTCAGGGAGGAACAATTGTTTAACTCATATAGGAATCTTTAATTAAATTGAAAGCATCTAAAATTATCAATATTTCAGGAAATCAATTGACAAAAATGTGTGAAATATATTTTAGTTTCCAATGTTACTCCTAACTGTAGTTGAAGAATGAAGTTATTATTTTCAATAGGTATATAACTAAGTAATCATTATAGTCTAAATGATATGGTTATATGTGAAGTGCACTAAACAACCAGCTAAACAGATGCCAATGAAACTAGAAGGATCTCGGTTTCTGTGTAAATGCTACTAAAAGTTCAGCTTTCCATGGTTTAGTGCATCAGGACACTGGCCATGCACAATCATGGAAGCAAAGTTTAATTGTCTTTCATTTCGACAACCAAAAAGTTTGTCCTTAACATCCTAAAGCAAGTCAGTCACTACCTCATATAACAGTGGCTCCACCAGAAGTTGAAGCTTCATTGACAACAAAGCATGGGAAAAGAATATGGTACTCGCTAACGTACTGGCTAAAGAAAGCCATTACAAACTGAAATAGTTTGTTGAAGCATAATAAAATGTCATGAAGCAACAAGTTTTGCCTGTGCACCAAATACTTTAATCGGATTACATAATGTAATAAAATATCAAGAGGTTTTCTTCTTTGTCCAAAGCTCAGTTTCCTTTTTATTCAAAAACAAGACATTCATTTTAAATCATAAGAATAATTACCAAGTGATAAATATGGAAAGAGGTTGGGTATCTTACTTGGAGACAATCATAAAAAATCCACAGAGTATGAATGTAACTGCCACAAGCAACCACCCAGTTATGATAAATCTGAAAATTCCAATTAACAGTGTCAATAATGATACTCAAAATCTAAATCCAACAAACAAATTTCAAACTACTTTGCAACCAAGAACTCACATGTAGACTGCATGTTTATGCCCAAGAACTGACAACACTGCGGCAAACAAACCGATGGACGAGTCAATATAGGCATCAAATAAAATACATACAGTAGAAATTTGAAGGTAGAGAACACTAGAAATAAGATGCAAATTTTGCAAAATGAAAATTGATCACATACAGAAACCAATGATGGCTAAAAGAAGCATTATAGCTGCTACCAGGATTAATGTGAAACGTCTGCCATGGCCATAGAAAAGCAATAAGGCATGTTAGGCATTTCGTGCAAGTATGTTCACCAAATAAATCAGTAAAGAATTTTGGGAACATACATGTTGTCAAAAACTTGTCTTACTTTTGCAGAACTTTCAGCTGTTTCACCTGATAGAGTATTAGCAGCATCATTTAGATCCACATTTAACTTGCCAATCTTGTTCTGAACATCATGTGGAAGATAGAGCTGATCCACACTGATTGATTTGGCAAGTGACAGAAAATCTGTGACATTCCTAATGATGTCTACAGTGAAATCTGATTGATTAACAACAAAATTTAACGTGTCCATTACTTCACCATGGAACTCATCTTGACCAACTGAAAGAAGAACGCATCCAATCCTGAAAAAGAAACACTAACAGATAAGTTAGAACTTCAAAGAGGTAAACCAGTACTCATTTCTTGCAAGAATATGATTGTTTACAATTACAAAAATTCCTAAAAATAAGTCACTTTATATCTCGATAATGAATTGGGTCCCCGAGTTGATGTGCAATTTCATTATGTCAAGGATTAGTATAAACTCTTTAAAAAGAAAAAAAGGAAGGAAGAAAGAAAATAAATCTATTCCAGTTGCATCTAGTTGACTTTCTGAATGCATTGAACTTATAGTAGAGTGGAAGTTAAGATCAAACATAAGAGGGTTTTGCAATTAGGATTTCAAATAACACCAAGCTATATGAGCGATCACATTTAAGAAATTATGATAGGAGGCTATATCCTCATTCAATTTTAACAATTCACAAAACCAAACACCAGCTGTTGCAAACTAATTATTGCTGTGATAAAATAGCCTTGAGTGACCACAAAAGCACATAGAAAAAAGGATTCAATGGCTCCAAAATGCAAAGCAAAAGGATTCAAAACTAGACAACTAAGACTTGAGCTTGAGAGAATTACAATGCTGCGCAAGTGAAAACCAGGAGCAAGACAAGAGAAATCTGCCTTAAGAAAATCAATTTTTCCTTGTCAAGTTCAATTCTCCAGCTGCAACATCTTCGTGTAACCAGTGCCAATGCAAACAAGATGAACCATATGAATGCAAGAATAAATCCAGGAGCACCTGTAAATCCAACAGACTGCAAAAGAAAACGGGATAAAAAAAATCAAACAAGTGATTCAATGCTATACCTCAGTTATAAATATGCAAAGTTAAGATGCAAGAACTCAAAAGTATTGTCATTGATCATGATGTAAGGAAGAAAGGGAACCAGCCAAAGATAATCCAAGATGCAGCAGATTCTTTCTATAAAGTTAAGGGAAAAGTAAACATCAATGCTAGTGGAGAAATACAATGTGGGAGGTCAATTCACTAGAAAAGGACTAAGCCAATTCGAGTAAGGCTCACTCCTACATATAGAGACACCAACAAACCACCAACAGAATAATATATGACTATGAAGTCTCTGCCTAACTGCATCAGCATGTTTGCAAAGGAACCTATGCCCTTCACTTGCTGTCTCTCATGGTAACAATGATGACCCAGACCCATCCGGTGTCAATCTACCTACCCAAGGTCCAAGCTCTTATACCATATATATGCACGACATCCATTCACTACCACAAATGATCAACCAATTTGGGAAATTCACTCCCAAATGTATGAATTATGGACATGAAGAACCCCTATGCTAGCAATGTGGAACTAATTAGACTTGCCTATGTCCTCCAAAGTAAGCATGTCTCATGATAACAACCATCAGACCCACCCCAAACCAGAGTTAGATCACCAAAAGAGCTTTTGGAAATTATACAATGGACCAAAAGTTCCTCTGAGTATGCATCTTGGAACACGCCATGTAGCATTAACAACTTCATGATTAGCTAGCCAAATGTAAAGCATGGAAGGATCGCATGGATTAATCTAGAAACCAAAAAAGAAAGGGTCAAAAACAAATACATAGGGTGGACCTAAAGAAGAAGAAAAAATAAGCACAGAACTTGTTAGCATACAAGGCAATTTCTGGTATTCAAGTTAGACACCAACGCATAGCAAACTAAACTTATGAGTGGATGCTATACTTGGTCCAAAAGTACTGGAAATCTGCAAATTAACAGCACAGAACAGTTATACATGTCACAAATTAATGATTTTCAGCCATAGCCTAGTAAACCATCTGTGTCCATTATTCCAAAAAAAAAAGCTATACACTTTTAGACACTAAGAACCATTTTATTTTTCCTCCTTACTTCTTCCTCAATAACTATCTTTTATTTTTCTGATAAAACTAGATGGGTTAAATCAGAATGTGCATCAAGTGTAAGATAGAGATCATTTGAATTAGCAGGAATAATAAATATGGTAACCAAAGAAATAGTTGGACTAACACAGGTTGATGCCATGTTTGTCCCAATTATTTGTTTTGATTTCGTAGACAGTGTGGCATATGGAATTGCATATTAGATCAATTAACATTCAGATAATAAATTTTGGAAAAAGTAAACTTTTTTATGCATGTACCCAAAAATTTCTCTAAGACATCTCCCCTAGATAGGCATTTAAAATCACTGTAAACTTTGGCTATCATTGATCACCAAAGAAGGTGGAGGCTAAGGTAATGTAGATAAACATGCTAGGAGCTAACTTGTATATGTACATATACACACACATGTGTATAACTAGGACAATCCATATGTTGGGCTGACTATTCTAACGAGGATCTTGATGTTGACTACCTTGCTCTAGTCTAGTTAATCCATGCCCAAATGTGAGGGAGTATTGAAAACATAAATTAATATATTGAGTTCTTTTCCAATAACATAAGCTTCCAGGGTATGTGAGCACCCTTCTTCCAAGAATTAAGCTATTCAAATAAGTGATCCCTCATTTAAATGTGACACATGAATCAAAATATTTCACATACAATGCTTTAGTTAAATGGTTTCATCTACAGAACAAACCATTGGGTATGAAAAACAAACTTTGTTTTGCTGTTGTTTGTCATATTCCTCCTTTTAGCATTTGCTTTGCATATGAGCTAATATTTGATATTTTCTAGCACCATATTAATGTCTTAGTTTGAACCCATCTTTCCAAGGTAATAATTTTAGTGTTGATTCTATAGTTAATGTTGTAGGAAATGAGCTGATGAAATAAGAATGTACTAAGGTCTGATCTCGCAAGGAAAGTTGAAGATGCAATGTGATCAGGTCAGGTAGAGAACACTTGAAATTAGTTTGTCATATTCCTGTTTCTTAAATATCAGTTAGTCTCCAGTTATCTTTTCCCTGCTTCACTAAATCATGAGATTTTACAGTATGACTAACTGAATCCTAAACGATGCAAAGCTACTCTTCCAAATTCCAATTGTATGACAAAACACGTCCATCAAGTCAAAGAACTGCAGTAGCTTACCGCCCAGTAGTGCTTGTTAGTAACATCCCAACCATCACGATACATCCTGAGGTTATTAAGCATATCTGGCCGCCTTGTTCTTTTCCGTGCCAAAACCAGCGGAGCTTTCCCATCAGGGGCAGGGGCAGAAGCCACAGGAGAGAATTTCAGCAGCCCATTCGCCCACGGCGCCAAATTCTCCCCACCTTCATCACGCCAAAAATAAGAACAGAATTTCCATATCAGCAACCAAACAACTCAACTAACAATGAGAAAATAAAAAACACAACTTTTTTCACATTACTGTTTGTCGATACCCGACGAAAGATAGCGAGAGAAGACACATTTATCGTCACATCCAGAAAACCAATAAAAAATGCAATATTTCTTCGAAAACGACTTAACGAGCCCACATCGCTAGTCATGGAAATGGACCAGAAGTAGGGCACGCAAGCAGAGAATAGTAAAGACAAAGGCGTAGACCAACGCGATCAACGCAGAAACGGACCGAGTATAGACTTTGGGGAAATGCCTCCTCCACCGACAATGACACGCGAAGCTCCGGAGGCCGCTGCGACAGGACGACACGCCAGGAAGAGGAAGGAGAAGAGGACGATCCCCCCGTCGATCGGCATGGCCACGTACTCATGGGAACGACCTTGAGCAGAAGGGAGCCATCGCGGGAACCAAAAGAGCGAGCTTTTAGGGTTCCCTTCTGGGGCACGCCGCGAGGAGACGGGGACAGGAGTCTTACTATAAATGCATGAGGCCAAAGTTAAGCGAGGAGTGTGGCGACAGGCCAGAAGAAGAGATGTCCTCTGCGATTCACACTGCAGTTCCCTGTCTCACTGGTAATCACATGAAGAGGGAGAGAGGGAGAGAGGGAGAGACAATAAATAAAGGAGGAGGGGAAAAAAAAAAGGTGGAATAGTAGTTAATTTGGCAGATGGGAGATTACTTTTCCAAATCGCCCAATAGAGAATAAAAGATCTCTAATTAATTTTATTTACTAATTAATTATCTGAAATATCATCAAATAATTTCTAAATTGATGGATGACATTTGATTTGATGTTATAATTGTAACACCCTTCTGCGTCGTGATCAATTACAATTTTTCGATTTACCTCTTCACAAATGGTTGGGGGACTGATCGTGTGGGACCGCTAAGGTGGCGGATTTCACCTTTAGGTAGAAGAGGTAAGGGAAAGGAAGAGTAAATAAGGGGAAGAGAATTTTAAACCTTATTTAGACAAGAATAAGAAAAGAATAGGGAATGATAGGGAAAAATAAGTTTTACCCTTTCTTACTTATGAAAAAGAAAATTTTTTCACATTTTAATTTGGGATGTAAGAAAAGTGAAGACAAATCTAAATATTATTTGTTTCAAGTTTATTTTTATTTTAAAATATTAATTCTTAAATAACTTGTTTAATTTATTTAACTTAAATTTTTTATATTTCTCTCATTGATCACGATCTTTTTGCACTTTTAATTTTTTACATTGATAAATTTTTATAAATATATATATATAAATACTAGTTTATCTTTTGTTATACCAAAGTATATAGATTTTATATTTCACATACATATTATATATCTACTCATTATTTCTTTAAATTTTTTATTTATTTAAATCGTAAATATTAATTTTAACATTAGTGTCTTAAGCATATGTTGTATTTGTTAATCCATGATTCAAGCTTCATAATTAAGTCATATTAGCTGCTGAGATTATGATCGTAAATGTTGGGATAGCCTCCGGATCATAGCTAAGTTGGTTACGATGGAGTAGATTTGTAGAAGAAGACAAGAGTTCGAATCTCAATGAAGCCGAGCAATACCTTCCTCGTCGTGATCAATTACAGTTTTTTGATTTATCTCTTTACAGATGATCGTGGGACCAACTGTGTGAAGTCGTTGGGATGATGAATTTTACCTTTTTACAAGAGAGTAAAGGATGAGATAGATTTTTAAGTAACGAATATTCAAATTTCATTAGGATATATTATATTTGAGAAATTTGAATTATTTATGACGTTGAATGATCCGTAAAAATTTATCTGTATTTTTTAATTTATCATGATAATCGATGAAGTTTATCGGCTCTCTTTGCCGTTATTGAAATATTATTTAAGCAACGTAGAAATGACACCCCTAATTATTGAATTGATAACAAAAATATCTTACTCTAAAAAATAATATTTCAATATAATTTTTATTTTAAACATGTTTATATATTAGCTAACAGAGTACTTGTTATAATAACCGCTCCAATATATTAAAATAATTTAATTTAATTCAATTAAAAATATTATACATAAAAACACTTATATATATTATTAATTTGATAAAAGCAAAAATTCATCAAAATTATTTTAAAATTATTGTAGCATTCATTAATTGATTACTTTAATCATAAATACATACTATACTAATTTTAACTTTGCCTTACTGGGCATAATAAATTAATACTTTGTTTCATATATTAATTTTAATTTTTAAAAATGATATTAATTAAATATATATAATATTGACCTATCCCATTAACAATTAAACAAGACGTCAATTAAAATGGCCGCACTGGGAACGTCACTTAGTTAAGCAGGTGCGGTTAGGTCAACCTCCTCCGTCTTCCACCCATATATATTTATACATAGAATGATTAGATTTAGATTTTTTTTTTAAAAAAAATAGAATTTATCTAGATCACACAACGATTATTTATAAAAAAATAAATCAAAAAATTATAATTAATTACCGATTAGATTTAGATCTTCAATTATTAACAGCGGCGCCCATGCCATGCCGTGCACCATATGGCACCCACTCCTGCAGCACTATGCTACATAAATACAATAAAATAAATAAATGCACATCTCAGATTTCATTTATTCTCCTAATTTGCAAACCAACCACGAACGCATGTCCATTAAAGGTGAATTAGTGGCGCACCATCTCTGCGGCCTCCATTGCACTGCATTGCACATGCGATAGGCAGATCCATCATCCATGTGAGGGAGCACAAGGCAATGCAATCTATCGCAGCGCAGTCATTCTTGCTTAGCTGGGTAACAGCTTCTTATTTTGTATACCTCATTATTATAATATTTAAATTATTTCAGCAAAAGATATAATCCATCATCTCAGCAGTCTCACATGATTAATTTTATGATATAGCTACAGTTGATCATGTCGAAAAAGAATATTACTTCATTGAAATTCGATCGTTACTCATCCCAACAAATCTATCTCATCATAACCAACTCAATTATATCCCGAAAACTATAATATCTAAATCATATACCATATTTTTGAAATATCTTCTTTTTCTTTCTAAATCTGTCAATTAATTTTGAACAAATCATGTAACATATTCTCAAAATATCTTCTTTTCTTTGAAGTCTGGCACTTAATTTCATCCAAAATTGATTGATGAATTTATAAAATTTTAAATCATTTTAAATTAAAATCAATATCTTTAAAAATCTTCTTAATATATTTATACTTTCAAATTTGAATTCAATAGCATAGATTGAGAATACATCTCTAAATTTTTACTCTTCCTATTTAAAAATTTACTACTTTCAATTTATACTATCAAATTTATATATGAAAGCATAAATACTATCAAATAAGATTTTTAAAAATATATTAATTTTAATTTTAAATGATTCCGAATTCATGATGTGTATTAGTGGACGAAAGTGACTATGAATCTATATCATTCAAAAATTTAAAAATTTAATATTTTTTAAAATTTATCAATTTTTTATAAGTTTAAAAATTTAATGCTCTCAATTTACACTAACAAATTCAAATATGACGGCATAAATATATTAAAGAGATTTCCGTAAGTATATTTGTTTTGATTTGAAATGATTCAAATTTTTTTAATCTATCAATTAATTTCGTCACTGGTAGATCCAGAGAGAGAAAAAGTATTTCGAAAATACACTATATAATTTGGATATTATGAAAGTTAAATATGCAAAATGGAAAAAATCCTAAAATCTACCAACATGGTTTAGTAAATAAGTTCATAGCGTAGATAACACTTGTTCTAAAGTGGGACCTTTGGTACTAGATTAACTGATTAAACTGGTTGTTCCCCATTGGATTTTATAAACACTCAGCTTGCATTGTTGCAGGAAATGGGAGCCATGCCACCATGTAGATCCCAACAACAAGCGCAAGGGGACAAGAAAATGATGGGACTACACAGAATTGCACCAACTAAAAGTGATAGATATTCTTTGTATAGTGCTAATGCTGTTATACTTTTCTGCACCTTCTCTTAT
>JBBMKF010462976.1:0-11195 GCA_037834155.1 Curcuma caesia | reverse complement strand
ATTCACACATCTGAAAATTGTAACCACATAAGCACTACTTTTTAAAGCATAAAAAACAACAAAACTTGTTGGTTGTGGCAATGCTTACTGAAGTACTTGTTAAAGCAGTTGTGGAACTTAGAATATTATAGAGTGCAGATAAGGCATGTGCACAAGACATTGGCAAGCAATCCGATGGAAACGGAGTGGTAGTAAGTGGAGGATGTGTGGCTCATCGAGCTACATGAGATTGAAAGAATTTGTAAATCCTAAATCGTATAAGTTTTATAAATCGAATAAGAACTTGGATAATTGAAAATACAAAAAATAAGGATCTAATTTCAATGAAACATGACTTAACATATTAAAATATATAAATAATGACAAGGAACCTGATTGGAGAGCCATTGTCATTGTCCTGCAGCGTTAACTGCTCGATCTCTGTGGAGGAAGATGAAGCGGAAGTAAGAGGGTGGTCTTCCAAGGGAATTAAAGTAACGACACCGTAAAACCGAGATCGTGATGATACTCGTAGGGGTTCCTCATCATGCGCTTCATGGCGATATTATAGTCCTCGACTTGAAGCAGGCATCATCGATCCTCCTCCACTGTGCCGCTCTTAGAGATTCGAGAGAGCAGAGCGAGGCGAAGTGATGGGAGCCATCACTAATGGAGGCTTCTATTTGGTGCTTCCTTCTTCGCAAATATCTTTCCTACGCATTTCCTTCCTCCACAGAGGTCGATTCTTGAGCTTCAAAGGAAACCATGGGAGGGTGACCACAAAATATGGAAAAGGGCATGAGGGCAAAATTATGAGAGGGAACACTGTCATATTGGAGTGGGGTAAAGAGAGAATGTGTTTGTGTTTTCTTTATCTTAAGGTTTGGGAGTAAAGAGTGTATTGAATGTTTTTTTCCATTTCTTGCAAATAGAGAATCAAATTTCTTCCACACATCACCATTGGACTATACCACACATGTAGTATATCAAGTGACAAAATTTAAAGGTAAAGATTGAATCAGATAGATACACCAAAGTTTCTTTTTCCTTTTAAGGTATCAAGCAAATGCACCTTTATTTTTTTGTGTGCATTTAGCTTGTCTCATTCAGTGTAAGAGGTGCAATTAGGATATAAATAAAGAAATTATATAAGAGATGATTGTACTTTGACTTTCTTAGATCTATATGTAAATTCTATCAGTTTGAGTACCTAATATTGTCCTACAGAATGATAATTCAACATCTACAAAAATTAGAGATCAAACCAGTGGTTTTCATTATTTATAACTTTTAAAAGTAGGCTTATCTTCAACTGTTGCATCTAAAAATAGAAAAAAATTGTATGTCTTAAATAGTAAAGCAATGTTTTGGATGAGTTGCCAGTTCATAGTTTAGTTGCACATGAGATTCTAGTGTTCGTTTTATCAAAATTTGTTTCTCAATTAATTGAAAGGTCACTAGGATAAAAAAAAGAAAATCAGTTTATTTTGCACAATTCAATTCACATGTCAATAGATAAAAGAACAAAAATTCCTATATGAAATAAAAAAATTAAAAGTTAATTTATTGTATAATTGATAAAAGGAAATTCCAATTCAAAAATGAGCACCTCCTTTCATAGCAATAAGTAATCAATCTGTCAACCACAATTAAAGCAACCCTACCAGATGGGAGTGAAGTGGATTTTATGGCTGCATTTTGAATCTACATTGAAGCTTTGCACTGGCTGCCGGCAACTGGGACACCATTTGGCGCACTACGATGCCTCCCAGAATCCACAAATGATGAACACAAGTGGTGAGAACCATGAAGACCTGGATAGTGCTACTGCTGAGGCCAGTGAAAGAGAGCACGAGTCCTGCAATAGAGGGAACAACCAGACAGAATAGTCAGCCACCTGCATATCAGCAAACAGACAATGACTGCAACATCAACGTTTCACTACCACCGGTAGAAGATCCTGGGGAGAATGACCTACCGACCCTGGTGCGAATAGATGGTCAGAACCAGAAGGACATGTGCCCACCTAGGGACAGTAACGATTTCAAACTATCCCAATCTCTAGCAGTATCAAATGAGGATATACAGCTACCTGAAAATCAGATTCTAAAAAAGGTTCACAAATACTCAAGGGAAGTCATCACAACGGAAGGGAACTAGGGAACTTTCAAAGCTAGAGCTGATCCTACGAGGCATTCTAATACAACTGCAGCTACTACAGCATGCCTAGTGACTGATACAATCTCTGGCATGCAGCAAAAGAATCTGAGAAACAGTTTCAGCAATCAGAAATACAGGAGTCCAAAGGATGCAACCCAATTGCAAAAGCTACTACTGCATTGGCAATAGCACCTGAGCACACACAAGGGCTGCCCACCAATCCACTTCTTAGACAATGGAGCCAAAGAAAGGCACTCATTGATCTGCAGCCTGATAGATAAACCTGTTTCTGAACATACTGTGCAGTCCCAATTGCAGTTTCAACTAAATGAAGGGCACCACAACTATGTGGGAAGTATTCAGCAACATCAAGCAGCACAACTGTTAGATTTCTATATATGTAATTTAAAATTTTGATTTCATAAATCATGGCAACGAAAGCATAATAAACAAATTTATCACTAATTACATAGTATCAACTAGCAACCTTGAGTAAGATTATCTCTACTTGTATCAACGTCGAGATCTCCTCGAGATGATCTCTCTAAGTCATGTGTCGTGTCTCCGCTGTGATACCAGTCGAAGGGAGGAGACAAGCGATCCGAGAGAGGACCTATGATCTGATTCCGTATTTGGCAGCTCAAAACAACCCAACGATACGAATCGGATTGAACAGATGGGATCACGCCTCCGTTCGAAAGTCGTATGGTTCGTTGTCAAGAAGGGGCAGCAAACCAATATGTTGTGGATGTTCTGGCAGCAACAATTGCCACGAAACAAAAACCAAATCGAAAGGAAGAAATGATACCTTTCGGTTGTTTCTCTTTGCGTTCCTTGCTTCCTCCATTGGTTTGCAACTTCCTTTGGCTCGGGAACGAATGGCCCTTGGAAGGTACTAATCCTAGGTGGATTGATAACCGGAGGTAATCTTTGGAATAGGCTCCTTGGTTGGTGGCAACAAAAAGCCCTAGCTTGTTGACGACGGCAACAAAAAGGGAACTCCTTGTTGTGGGTGGTGGCAAGAGCAGAAGAGGAGAGTTTGTTTTGAATTTTTAAAACCTAATAATTATGTTTTTAATCCCTGTAAATAACTCTTCATAAGAGATATATTTATAGGTATTTAACAGAAAAAAATTCATTAAGAAATATTAACAGAATCTGTTAAACCAAACTCCTATCTTTTAGCCTCAAATTTGGTTCAAAATCAAACCGGGTTGCTTAGGCCGTAAGGACAAAGAGGGCAATTAGGTTTTAAACCTTATAAATAAATCTTAATAAGAGTTATATTTATAAACCTCTAACGAATTTGGTTCGTTAACCAAAAATCCACATCCATTAACCCAAAAGTCCAAATCGCTAAACAAAAGTTTGGTTCACAACCAAACCACATTGATTCAAAACCAAACCACCTTTAATTTAAACCAAACTAATTTGATTTATAATTAAACCAAAAGACGTGGCCCATCCACGCTTCCTTTTTGACAAAATATTTTCCAGATTTGCCCTTCATCTAAGTCCAATTTGACTCAATCTCTCTTGATCTGAAAATCAGAAGAAAAAGAAAATCTAATTTTCAAGCTCATTTTATGTCTCTTGGAGAAACTCGTAGAGTGTGTGACCTTATAGATTTCCGGTTTATATTGGCCGACCATAATTAACCATTAATTAGGATCGATCATAAGTAGCATCTAATAGTACATCATAACCCCCAGTTAACTAGAAAATCACAGTTGAATGCAGAACCACTTCTGAACCCTTTAGCAGCTATGGTTGATTGTGTTTTTGTTCCTTTCACAATCTTATACCCGCTTAATTAAGGATATGGTCAGTGCCCACTAGGCTGACTACGTCATATCTAGCCCAAGCTATAGTTCCTTATTCTGTGGATTCAAGTTACTCAAAACAAGTATCCAAGAGGATCATTTTCTTGAGGTGTTATTGCTTTGGCTAAAGACTTACAAGTAATAATCTTGATAAGTGGTCATAGGGTATACGTTTCCTAATTAAAGGAGTGGTGAATCCTCTGTTGGCTTATACCCAATCATTCCGGGTCTATACCTCTGTAGAAATGATTGCTCGTGTCTACACCTCCGTAGAAACACTTGCTTGAGAGGTCAAAGTATTAATCTCCATGACCAAAATGACTTGAATACTTCAAGTCCAAGAAACATGCACTTGAGCTACAATGAGATCATCATAGACATTCATAGAAGCACATGAAATCTCATAGCAGGTCATTCCTAATAAACTAGTTATCCTTAACCAGCATCCATATGTTAACTCTCAACATCTCAATATTTTCAACAGTGAGGATCAACTGTTTGATAAAACCAAGGAATCTAACATATGTTAATTTCACAGAATTGACGATATTCAATCTCATCAATTCATCGATTAAGGAATACGTACATAATTGCACATGTAGAGATACTCATTAATTGTGATCTAATAATAATTTTTCTCATGTTATACATTGTATTGTATAAATCAGTAATTAAGTTTAAGATCAAATCAAATATATAGACAATGTATATTCTAATAGTGATTTTATTTATCTAATAAATAATACAATATCTAAGATGATTGACTTATGACACCTCTCAAATATATCACCAACGCCAACTGCTATCAGCATTAAATCTCCCATTACAGAGCAGGAGAATAATACTGATACTTTGACACAGTACCGGCCTGAATAGAATAGGTAGCAACAATGTCTGATTTCAAGTTCAGTATAAACTACCTCTACTGCTCTCAATGTAGATGTTCCTGCAGTTCTAGATGGGAACTTGGATGAGGAATGAGAGCCATGGACGGTCCAAACAAGATCAAGAGCTTCCCGGAGAAAGCCACCAGTAGCTGCCGTCAATTCTAGTAATTCAGACAGGGAACAAACTAATACACAGATTATACAAGAATCTGGACCAACACTGACTGTTGTTCCTGCACTCCCTGCTTCAGATTGGCATCAGGCTTGCATAAGCACGAAAACCATGGGCAAGTCCATTATAAAGAGGTAGCTATGGACCAGGGATCAGAAGATGCCAACAGTAAAGAAGTTAACACAATATGGCACACACAACAATACTACATTAGGGAAGCAAAGACTGCCTAAAGGACTATATTGTAGGAAAGAAATCAATTAGACGGCTTAAGCCATCTCAATCAACAAAGAAGATTGAACTCTCAAATTTGACTCTTCGACCTATCAATTCATTAGCCTAATTTCTAATTTGTTGGAGCCGTCTCCATGCACTAGACTAAGAATAAAAAAATGATTTCAAAATGAACCATTAAAATTTTAATTCTTTATTGAGCATCCATTTTTAATATCTTATTATCTCAACACATTTCATTGATTTAACCAAGCGTAAACCCTATTCCATGAAGAAAACACAAAGTAGAATGGCAAGCTCAACAAGAAGATGCAAGAAGTTATGGAACTAAAAATCCAAAAAAAAAAAAATGCAAAGCAAACAAAAAGAACACTAAAAGATTTAGTTATGGTTGAGAAAACACAAAGTGGGAGGGCAAGCTCAACAAGAAGATACAAGAAGATATGGAACTAAAAATCCAACAAAAAAAATGCAAAGCAATCAAAAAGAACACTTTAAAAGATTTAGTTATGGTTAAGAGGTAGTTTGTTTAAGCGGACTAAACACAATTGAATTCTAAACAACAAAGCATACATAAAGTTCAAATCACAATGAAAATTATATATATGGAATAAATAAGCAAGCATAAGGTAAGAACAAAAGCTTAAGTACTTTAATTGATCAATAGTTAATCACTTTGACACTGAGTTAAGCAAATACGTGGTTTAAACACTCTAATGTTGAGATGAGCAATTAACATGGTTGTCTACTAATTGAGTTGAGAATTGACAACAATCAATACTAACCAATAAATTATGTGCATATTGTATATAAACTATGTAAATTCATAGAATAAGGTAAGATATATGGTCCTCTCTCTCAACAAAAGAAAAAAAACTAAAAGTTAGTGGACGAGGTATTCTATTAGTTCACTGCAAAACTCCGACTACAAGCACAAGAATCTAACAACAAACAAGAAAAGAAAACAAGAGCACTAACAGTAAGAAATTATGTAGTAAAGAATACATATTGACATGCAACTTGTCTTTCCCATAATTATCTTCTTCTCAATCACTTGTCTGCTAGATAGATTGAAAGAGACCCTATAAAACAAAAGAATTAACATGAGGAGGCGGCAGTCTTGATCAATCTTCTTGTACAAAAGAACCAATATACCAAGGAAGAACCCTTCCAAACGTTGTCACCATTGCTCCACCATCAAACACTAGTACAATAGGTGTTGTTATCTTTTTCTTTATCATTTAAATGAATAATACAATTAAATGAATAATACAAGTAGCTGATACTCGTCAGAATTAAAAAGTAATCATCATTGAACAAGAAAAGCTTAATCAGAATTATCATATAACAAGTATTCAATACAAAAGGCTAGGTGATGAGAAACCTACTAGAGTCATAGCAGCCATAGAGGAATGCATGCATGAAAATGAAAAGCAATTTTTCATGGAGGTAAAGTTTTATAGAACTAGGCTATTGGAAGTGGAACAATTTATATATCACCATTTTGCAAGTCACTTTCACATCCAAATAACACAAGCAGTAATAATATGGGGCTGAAGTTTTATCTTGCGATTGCCTAGAACTACCTCGAGTAATAAAAGTTACTAGCCCATTTTTCTGGCATATGTCTAGCATGACTCTTAGGTGTCGCGCATGCTCCTCCTTGTTCTGGGAGAACACAAGAATGCCATCTCTGTAGACGACTATAAAATTTTCCGTACCTTTAAAGCAATTATCCATTTTCCTCTGAAAGGCAGTTCCTCCCCAGGCTGGCTCACACAGGTGTGCCCTTGGGCTTACAACGGCGTCCCGCCTTACTGCCAAGTTTGAACTTGTTCTTTTGCCTATACCCAATTTGCGTAATACCAACAGTCCAATAAACTAGGGTAAAAGTTTATCCGTCTGAGGCCTAATTAGAAAATAAAACCTTTACCTCCTTCCTTTCATACCATGACCTAAACAGTTTAGGCTACCATAGTCATCTCTTTAAACTAGCTCTGATACCATAAGGTGAGGTGAGAAGTTGTTGAAAGCAAATAATAGAAATAAGGAGAAGAGATGCAAGAAACTCACAGATTCTACTACTTGCGAAAACTTCTTTACAATACCCAAGTAGAGCTCAAGGGTTGCTTGATGCCTCTGCAAGGGTTAGCTTGATCCTCTTATATAGAAGAGGGCAGAGATGTTGGGTGCTCATTGGGCTCCATCATCACATGCTCTTGCCTCCTTCGGATAAGAAGGAATCTGCTTTATGACTCACATATCTTATAGCTCGTGAGGTCACTTTACAGCTAGTGATCCTCCACCGAAAGTGGGTGAATTATTACAAACTGACAAGCTCTTAGTGCTAGACATAAGTTGGTGGTTTTTGTCCTTTGATTCTCTATGGGGTCCACCACTTCCGCAAAGTATCCAAGAATGGTATGATAACACCCGAACCTCTAACTTGGAATACCTTGACCTTGCCATAACTACCAAGGTAACCACAAACCAATTAGCCAACAATCTAGCCGTAGTATATGACCAAACCTGCCTTTCAGCTAGAGTTAACTTCAGAAACTTTAAATAAATCCTAGAAAGGTGTCAGAGTCTTGAGAAGGAAGTTCAAAAATTAAAAACTGCCTTGAAAAATCTAACAGCTGTCTACACGGCCAATAAACCTCTAACAAAGCAGGAAGTGCGGGAGCTTGTTGCAGAAATTGCTCAGCAACCAAAGCTCACTGAAAGAACAGCCTTGAAGCTAATTGAAGAGCTCGACAAAAGACTTAATCAAGTAGAGAACCTGCTCCACAGGCTTGAAAGGTGGACTGCTTCATGAACAACTACGTCATAACAAGAAATACTCAATCATACCGAGACGCAGTTAAAGCTACAGAGCAAATAGAATCCCCTGCCATTGGGTTCGCAAACCCTAGCGAATACCAAGGCCCATCTTCTGGAAATTCTGCCATCATTAAGCAGAACAATACGCAGCTGCAGTTACTGGCCCAGATAGCAGAGCTACTTAAAGATATCCAAACGGATCTTAAAACCATCATTGAGCAAACTAAAGGAGGTAAGGCAGTAACGCTTGTTGTTGCAACTCGTGAAGTCTTTGGTCAATGCCGTCTGCTTCGTCCATGAAGATTCCAGTCCACATCCGTTGGTGCATGGTTTGCAACAATTGCTCGTACTGCTCAGCGAGGTGCATAGGACTTTGAGGCCTTGTGTTAACTGGTTCTGGGCCTTCATGCTGGGCTTCTCCTTCAATTCCAGGATGGCTGGCGCCACAAGCTCTAGACTGCCAAGTAACCCTTCTTCCGGCCATTCTGAAATCATAAGACAATTAATTAGACGGGATAAAGCATCCGCTAATTGATTATCCTTCCCTTCAATATGTTCAAAATGGATGGGGATTCCGGTGCCGGTTATGTAATCTGTGAAAGCCAACCATCTTACTCGAGATGGCTTATTGCTAGAAGACCTTCCGAAGAAACTAATTATAGCTTGACAATCAGTTTGGATTATTAACTCCCTTTTGTCTAGGTAGTAAATTTTTAATGCTTCCAGCGAGTTCATTACAGCATGAATCTCGACGTCAATTGTTGTCTTGATTGGAGAGAATTTCCCACTGGCGTAGGCGCAAATCCTTTCAGTAGACTTTGGATCAAATTTGTTTTGCTTCCATTTGCATACGCCTCCCCAGCCTTCCATGCATCCATCCACCTCTAGAATCATATAACAGTCTTCAGGTGGGACCTCCAAATCTGGCAATTTCTGGACTATCTCTTTAATTCTTCGAACTAGGGCCCAATCTTGAGAATTCATTCGCTTTTCACTAGTTGGGCTGGGTTTTGCATAAAGTGGGCTTAATAATTTACCCAAATCAGGGATGTAATTTCTGGCATAATTTAGAAGTCCTAGCCAGGAGTGCATCCCTTGCTTTGACAAGAGGTCTTCTTCTTTGAATTCAGCAACTTTGGTAATAATATGGGGCTGAAGTTTTATCTTGCAATTGCCCAGAACTGCCCCGAGTAACTCGATTTCTGGTACTGCAATTTTCATCTTTGTTGGGCTGAGCATATGTCTAACATGACTCTTAGGTGTTGCGCATGCTCCTCCTCGTTCTGGGAGAACACAAGAATGTCATCTATGTAGACGACTATAAAATATTCCGTACCTTTAAAGCAATTATTCATTTTCCTCTAAAATATTACGAGGGCATTTTTCAGTCCGAAAGGCATGACTAACCATTCATATAAGCCGTCTGAAATCCAAAAGGCAGTCCATTCTATGAAATCCGGATGCATTGCCACCTGATGAAATCCGCTCTTTAGGTCAAATTTAGAATAAACTTTGCTGCTATTGACCTTTACTGTACTCACTCATTCCTTATATTTACTTCTTCTCATATTCTTCGTATCATCTCTTATCTTCTCATTTCTACTATTCTATTATCTCTATCTCTTAATTATCTGGCCGTCCGAGAAGCCTAGAGAAGGAAGAGGAAAGCTTAGAGTCTTTAAAGACCCATATCAAATATTGAAGGAGGAACAGGAGATGCTTAAAGGCTAATGGCAACCAGAACCGCTTCTCAAGCCATACAACACTCAACTTCTACCCCCTTGTTTGAAGATCAGATTAGAGAATACTAGAGGAATCAAAGACGCATATACAACGCCTGACAAGCAACCAGAAGATTGGGCAGGAGACTCCTTGGCGAATCCGTCCCACAGCACACACTTGAATAGCAAATTGATCCTCAAGAACAACTCAAACTGTCCATGCGGGACAGGGCTGCAGTAGTTCCGGCAGAAGTACTCTACCACTCAAGGAGGGACGACGAACACTACCGTGTCTATATGCATAGATCTGAAGAAGCTATCCTGGTTACAGATGGTAACCAGCAAGATCTTATGTTTATACACGATGAGAGCTACAACCAACTCCAAAGGAGTCAAATGCAGTACATACATCTTGGAGTACTACAGGTACGCATCCAAACTCTTCATCGACAAGAAGGCACTATGGCCTTGATTGTGTTCAATCCTTGCACGACCTCAGTTGAGTAGCTTCGTCCAGGTAATACACATATGTCTTTTCACGATGGGAGTCAATCACCAAAAACTATGTGGCAAGCCAAGGCTCAGGCTGAGGCCGATTGTTACTTTGCCTCGTCCTCTGGGTGCTATTACACATTCTCTGTCAGCTGCTAGATCAAAACCTGCAGCACTAGATGTTTTTCGTTCCAGCATAGTGGTAGTTGGGGATTTGCGTACCAGGATGAAGGGGTGAGAATTCTTCAGAGGTGCATTTTCTTCTTCGTCAGAGTCCTCGTAGGTCAGGACTCCAAGGACCTTTTCTATGAGAACAGCCAAAGTATGGGAGGATCGGATCTCTTCCTCGTCACTTTGTACCTCTTCTACATCATGCTCATTATAATTGGAGGGTCTTGCTGTTGATGTGCTATGTAATCTCGGAAGCTTAAAGCAATACTCCCGTCTTATTAAGTTTCTGCTGTCCACCTCTGATGGTCGCATGGGGATATTGACCTGGGCAGGTCTGATCACCCAATTTAATCTTTGCACGACCTCAGTTGAGTAGCTTTGTCCAGGTAATGCGCGTACTCCACGACTAATTAGATAGTCTACGACTCCCTGTACTTCATGTGTAAACCCCACATTAGGAGTATTAGAGAGTCTACCTACAAGACCTCTTGTTACTTATGTCTAGTACTAAGAGTTTGTCAGTTTGTAATAGTTCACCCACTTTCGGTGGAGGATCACTAGCTGTAGAGTGACCTCACGAGCTGTAAGATATGTGTGAGTCATAAAGCAATTTCTTTCTTATCCGAAGGAGGTAAGAGCATGTGATGATGGAGCTCAATGAGCACTCAGCATCTCTACCCTCTTCTATATAAGAGGATCAAGCTAACCCTTGCAGAGGCATCAAGCAACCCTT
>JBBMKF010462965.1:0-11197 GCA_037834155.1 Curcuma caesia | reverse complement strand
CATAGTCTTGTACCAACTAGCACAGACTTTGGTGCTAGTTACTGAAGACTAACACCACAATAATGTTGGTCTTCACAAGCCAACACCACATTATTGGTTCGTCTCACACACTATGGTGTTAGTTTTTGAAGATCAACACCATTATGGTGTTGGTCTTCGAAAATCAAAATCATAGTATTTTAAAATTTTTAAATCATTTTAAGCACTGTTGGGAGAGCTTTAAACTAATAAATGATCTTTTATTTGGACTCAGGTTCACCTAATAAATCCACAGGAGTTTAAATGGATCCGATCAAAACTCTCTAGATCCATCAATGGGTTTTAGTAGAACCCCATTGATGAACTTAGGGTATTAGGATTTATGAAATTTTAACATGAGATGGAAGATGTAAGTATGTAGGAGGTATATATGGCGTCCATGTCTAGTTCTGACATCTCTACGATAAGTTATATGTATGTGTCAAATGTCTACTTTCGGAGGTTATAATTTTTGATTCGGGTATCAAAATGGGACATTCTTGTAGGATCGTTTGGTGCGTGCTAGAGGGGGGTAAATAGCGTGTTCTTTTTGTTTGTTCGCTCTATTGCTTAACACAGAAAACTTAGCAGCGGAATTAGTAAACAATGCAAGGGGGCTCGCAGATTTACTTGATTCCTAATCCCCTAGAGTTAGTACATCTAAAGCCTATATACGGGAGGCGCCCATCCACTAGTGGTCTCCTTTCCAAACTATATTCGGAGGCGGAGGAACTCATCTTACAATCTGAAATAGTAATAAAAAGAATAAAAAAAATAAGACAATAAGACTTAAAATAAAGGTGCAAGTTCAGCCTCCTTATATAAAGTCTTCCGGGTGTCTGGATCCGATTCGATCTCTTGGACTCTATCTGGGTTGATTCTTCTTGATTCGGACGCCTGGACCTTCCAGGGGCACCTAGACCGTCCGAGCGCTTGGAGTAACATCCGAGTGCCTGAATCCAGTCAACTTAGGTTTGACTTGAGTTGACCCCGGGCTTGGTTTAATTTCTTCTGTGTGTTCCTCTTATGCTTCTTTCGTCTTGCTTCCAGCTCCTGGTTCTTGCAAGATAAGCATGCAAATACGCAAACATCCTAAGCTTACTTGTAGTCTGTTTGACCTACTTAGCTTACCTAAGTCTTACTCTGAAGGTCTAATATATAACTCGTGCCTGATTCCCTGTTAGGACTAGTCACTTCCATAGGTAGACTTTCCACCTGCCAAATATTCAGTTTGGACTTTCATTTGCCTAATCTTCAGTTAGGACTAGTCACTTCCCTAGGTAGACTTCTCACCTGCCAAATATTCAGTTTGAACTTCTCCTTGTCTAACCTTCAGTTAGGAGTAGTCACTTCCCTAGGTAGACTTCTCACCTGCCAAACATCTAGTTTGGACTTTCCCTGTCTAATTCTCCAGATCAAAACTTCTTCTAGCCTCCAACTAGGACTATCTAGCCTCCAATTTGGACTTTCTTGTCCAATCCTCTAGATCAAGACTTTCCTTGTCTAGCCTCCAACTAGAACTTTCCCTACCTAACCTCCAACTATGACTTTCCTTGCTTAGCCTCAACTAGGACTTCTCCTTGCCTGGTTTAACCGACTAGAACTTCTCACTAGTCTTCTGATCAAACTGACCTAACTAGATTTTCACTCATATCCAAATATTAGGTCCTGTTTAGATCAACTCTTGGTCAAACTGACTAGACCTAGGTGTATTATCAAACATCAAAACTTCAGGGTCAGACCTAGTGCTCCTTGCACCAACATAAGGTTTGACATCAAGTAAACTCTCCCAAGCAGAATAGTGAGGATGCACTCGCAGAAAGAGAGTAGTAGGCGTCGGTCCAACTTAAGGTTTCATGGGAGATCAAAAGTTGAGATCGAAGAGTTAGAAAGTTGTCGTCATACTCGTTATATTTGTTTGTGCTAATTTTGTGATGTAGGAACTCAAATCGGAAGTTGGCTGGAATTATTGATCTCGGGCGCTCAGATGGAGCTCTAGGTGCCTAGAGTGTTGGTGCGGGAAGCACCAGTTGATCGAACCTTAATTTTGATAATGACATGAGGTTCAAGTTAAGTGTGTGGTTGAACTAACAAGTTGATCTAGTGTGTAGGGAGCACAGGAAAGTCCTAGTTGCGGCTAGGCAAAGCAAAATCCTAGCTGCGAATAGGCAAGGGCAAGTCCTAGTCTAGAGGATCAGGCAGAAGACTTAGTAGGTCAAGTGCACCAGGTGCAAGTCCAGGCAATGTCAGGAGGATCAAGGCTTGGTAGAAATCTAGGTGGTCAGGAGGACCAGAGCCTGACAGTAAATTCTTGGGGGCCAAGGATCATAGCTAAGTAGGAAGTCCAACAAGCTCAAATAAATTCTCCCGAGTGGAGTGGGTTAGGACTCGTTTCCGGAGTGAAACTGTAGGCGTCAGTCTAACCCAAGATTTCATTGGAAATCTGAAGTTAAGACCAATTAATAGTTCTTCGAACTGTTATCC
This sequence comes from Curcuma caesia, assembly GCA_037834155.1. Taxonomy (NCBI): domain Eukaryota; kingdom Viridiplantae; phylum Streptophyta; class Magnoliopsida; order Zingiberales; family Zingiberaceae; genus Curcuma; species Curcuma caesia. The sequence goes on along the minus strand of JBBMKF010462965.1, from coordinate 8,695 downwards.
AATCTATTATTTTGGTTTTTGGGACTAACTTGTAATGCAGATTGGAGAGGCAAGGATTTTGACTCCAGGCGACTCTATCCAGAATCCAGTCGACCAGACGGTCCAGGCGCTTGGAAGGTGGAATTCAGACGACTCAAGTTCGGATAATCACAGCGGAAGATAAAATTCATTCATATCCTCCATGTCAGCATGGAGTCGACTGGGAAGGGAAAATCTAGGCAATTGGAAAGCCGAGTCAGCTGCGAAGATGGCGGATCGGTAGTCTACGTGGAGTCGTCTGGAAAGAGAATCCAGGCGACTAGAAGGCCTTATAAAAGCACTTCGAACAGAGGCTTCATGCATTCATTCCAAGGTAATTCAAGTCGAGCTGATGGCACCCTGAGCGAGAAGCAACACCTGAGCAGCCGTCGTAATGCCGGAGTCACGCCGAAAAGATATCGATCTTCAACTCTGGGATTGGTAACGCTTTACTTATTTGCACTGTTGTAATTTATGATAAAGTTTTTATCGTATCGAATTTGTGTAATCGTTACAACTCCTTTCCGTAAGGAAACGAGTTCAATAGTGAATTGCCCAAACATAAACGATCAAAGATTATGGGCTTTGGAGTAGCAGTCTTTGGCTGTGAACCAAGTAAAAATAAAGTTTTTTCTTGTGTGCTTGGTTTTCATTGTTCTTATTTCCGCTGCATATTACTTGGTTTACGAAAGAGCACGATTAAATTTATGAGGTTTCAAAACTAGGGAAAACTGCAAAAAGATAGCGCTATTTATCCCCCTCTAATGCCTATTCGATCCTACAGGCTGCAATCAGGTCATACAGCCACAATCCCTTGATGGTTTAATGAATAGGGAATTCCTAACCACCTATTCTATAATTTTCTACTACCAAGTCAACAACTAATGACGATTTATCCACAATATTGGGAATTACAATCATCACATCACACCCTTTATGATGTGATGATCAAACAACAATAACAAACATTTTACTATATTAGATCACATGCATAAGTAATAGGATCTCAATTGATCATCGGTATCATAAACCAGAGATAATCAGCAATAGTTAACATAGATAGCAAGTGTCCGTACAAGTAACAATATAGATGTCAATGAAATCAATCGAATCAAGTACAAGCATAGAATCAACAAGAGTATGACTAAGTTACCCAAGCAACCACAATAGAATGATAGCATGCACTAGCAAAAGAATTTACTCTATACTGAGCAAGTACAAAACCCACCTAATAGACGAATGTCGATATAAGAACCCCTAGAAAATATAAACCTCATATGTCGTGGAATCAACCAAATAAGGTCCTGCAAATTGCAATAGACAACACTCACTAATAATCACATAAACATTAGCCAATTCAAGATCAAAAACTTAACCTAACTAAATCTCAATAACACAACTCAGCTGGATTAACCCAACCAAGTCCAATTAACACTCATGCCAATTAAACTCAAGCTACACTTAATCAACTGAATCTAAGCTATCGAAAGAACCCACAATCATCAAAGGATAATCAGATAACTAGTGTCTGGGTGGTGAGTATAAAATACTCAATGAATAATCAAATAACTAGTGCATGCTCAAAAGTATATATGTGAGAGCAAAGGATATACAAACGAACAATAGTAATCAACAGGTGATCAGGATTAACAGTGAACAACAAATAAAGGAATATCTACAATAATCCTGCTGGTAGCATATAGTCTATAATGGATCTCATAAATGTAGTAATCAATATGAATGACAATATCATATGGATGCATCAACTAAGTAACAACAAAGTATACATCTCACATCCAAATACAGTATATACGGTCCAATATCATATATATATATAGCGAACACACAATACAACATATGCATAATGTAACTGCTCACACTAGTCCCAGTACTCACATGTATATGACGCTAGGGGTGTCCGACATCACACTGACATAAATCTAGCACCACATAAAGTAGCCTAGTGACAAATCGATAAGTAGCCATGTATAGCTACATCTTATGGTCAATGCCTGTACCCCATACTCGTCTTTGAGTACCACCCCTTTGTGGTGACCAGGGCATAGGACATTGACTCAGTTGCGATCAGATCATACAACCACCATCCACCGATGGTTCAATGAATAGGGAATTCCTAACCCCGATATTTCATTTAATTTATGTTGGGTTTATTTAATTGTTGAAATTAACATTTATCCTTGTAAAGTTGTGCAAGAGATCCAGTTTTATTTATAGGGGCAATTCACCCCCCTCTGTCAGTCCACATCGATCCAATAAGTGGTATTAGAGCTGGGATGCTGCAGAAGGACTAACCGCCAACTACAATAAATTCTAAAAAAATGGTTGGACCAGTGATCTACCCGTAGAAGTTTGAGGGGGAGTTCGCAACATGGAAAAGGAAGATGAAGGTATTTTTTTTGTACAGATTATGAACTGTTACTAACAATGAAAAATGATTTTTTGGCTCCGGAAGATAATGAAGGCAAAATCAAAGAACCTGATTCCTGGACCAAGAAGGAGCAAGTGGACACCATTACAAACGGTAAAGCAGAATTCCATTTGTTAACCGTCCTTCCCGAATAAGATGTCAATCGGATTGGGAAGTATGACTCGGCGAAGAAACTTAGGGAAAAGTTTTTAGAACTGCACGAAGGCACCTTGGAGGAAAAATTGGTGTGACGAGATATCCTTCGAAGCCAGCTGACCAACCTCCGGATGGAAAACGGAGAATTAGTTGCCAAGTTGCATGCCAAAGTAAAAGAGTTAATCACGAGCCTCAAAAATCTCAGAGAAAAGGTGGCAAACCACGATGCTCAAAGGTACGCCCTAAACACGTTCCCGAGAACCCCGGAATGGATCTCGATAATCGACACGTACTATATTTCAAAAGATTTAGAGGTGAGTACGTTAGAGAAACGACACTAACGGTAAGAAATTTGTCTAAATTTATTAAAGCTAACCATTTTAACAAAGTGTAGAGAAAGAAGAAACGAACAATCCGGTGCTACAACTGCAACGAGGAAGGTCACCTAAAAGATCAGTGTCCCAAGTTGAATAACCAGTCGAAGCAGAAAAAGGTGCTAAAAGCCATCTGGGAGGACACATCTTCCGACGAATCGAAAGTGCAAGAATACGCTAGACTTGTGCTGATGGCAAGTCATCAAGATGAAGATGAAGAAAGCACCTCGGAAGAAAGCAGTGATGAAGGGAGAGTTTCCAACTTCAAAAATGACCTGGTAAATGAGGTATGCCTACTTCCACCTGATAAAATTTATTCAATTATAAAATCCATATTGAAATCTATGTGCAAAGTAGAAGAAGAAAACTTTGAATTTAAAGAGAAATTAATCACTGCATGTTCATTTAATTTATCTGACAAACTGAAAATAGAAAATAAAAATTTAAGAAATCAAATTGAAAAATTAGAAATTGACATTACATGTTTACATATGAAAAAGAAAACTTTTCCTGAAGGTGTAAATTGGTATATTAAAAATCATATGGCCCAAATTAGAAAAGTGCCCAAGAATTATATCCCTCTAAAATTTCTAATTAACCTGATAGATAGGAACTTATTTTGGATTCCTAAATCATTTTAAACTTAATTTTATGCAATTATATAATTTTTTTTACTAACATTTTTTTATTCTTCATTATTAATTTTATAAAATTCAGTTTGATAAAATTCTTTTTGAGAAAAATTCAGTATATATTTTTTTCGATGCACAAATATATTATCTACATACTGTGAATTATTAAGAAATTTTTGGATGATTTTAAACTTTTCATGAATTTTTATTTAAAATTTGAATTTTTTATTCTAAAAATTAATAAAATCTTATTTCTACCATATTCGAATTTTCTGAATCTACACATAATTAGTTGACCTCAAGATTTTTTTTTGAATTTTTTATATAATTTTTAATTTAAAAAAAATGTATCTTTAGTTTTTAACTCTGAAAAGTATTTGATTTATTTTCAAATGCCGAGAACAGTTTTGCATTGAAATTTTTTTGTACAAAGTTAATACTTTATTTTCCACATGTATGTAGATTTTTAAAATTTTCTAACAGACGAAATATTTTCTATAAATTTTTAAGTAAAATTTATATTTAAAAAAAATACTCAAAAATTTATTTTTTGAAAATTAAATTTATGTGATCTACACTTAACCTATTCAATGCTCAGAACAACTTTCATATTTTTCTAAGTTCAAATCACATTTTTTTTCTTTCCCTAGTTTTTTGTTGTTCCGTTTTTATCATGATCAAAGGGGGCGAGTAGCTTAAGTTTAAGGGAGGTTCTGGCTCTAAATTGCAATATTTTTTTACAAATATATTTATTTTTTCTTTTCTATTATAATATTTATTTATTATTTTTATTTTTTAACCCTAATTGAACTTGGATTAATGCACATCAAAAAGAGGGAGATTATTGGTGCCTCGGTTGATTTTGATGTGATCAACCAAGTTATGTTAGGTCCTATTGCGGTCTGATCCCTCTGTCTAAGTGTGCAAGAGCTTAGGAGCAGAAGAAGTTGAGCGAAAGACGTAGCAGTCAAGAAGGATGGCACGGGAAAGTGAGCCGACATACTCGATGCATTCGAGGGGCGCGGAAGCTGCATAAGAGTACACCGGTGGAGCGAGAAGGATATGCGTGGCGTTCGAGGAATGAGAACCCAAGAGGAAAGACGCTCGAGGGGCGAAAGGCCAGAGTCAGGTTCGGTTGAACCTAACTTTGGTTGGCCAGAAATCACCCAAATATTGATGTTTCTAAAAAAAGTCAACTTTGTTGACTTTGACCAAGTCAAAATTTGACGTGGCTTCAACGTGCGCTTCAGTTTTTAATCATCGGTCAAATTAAGGATAGAGATTATCCTTAATCAAGGATGATTCAAACGTTGATAAACATTTATTTTTTTAAAGGGATAATATTTATCCTTTATCAAAGATCAACGATCAAGATCAAATCCTCTCTACGATCAACGGTCAAGATTAGTTTGCGTAGGTTATAAATAGGCTTAGAAGCTAAAGAGAAGAATAACACTTCAATTGTAATATTTTTCTTAGCTTCCGTCTTGTGCTATAAACGTCTATAAAAGGCTTCTCCGCCTACAATGAGTTTTTGATAGTAAGCTTCAACCTCTTTGGCTTACAACCACCTAAGTTGTAACCAAGTACATCTATTTGTATTCACCTTTTACTAGGTTTATTTCATTTAATTTATGTTGGATTTTTTTAATTGTTGAAACTAACGTTTATCCTTGTAAAGTTGTGCAAGAGATCCAATTTTATTTACAAGGGCAATTCACCCCCTCTTGCCGGTCCATATCGATCCAACAAGGACTAGTCACTAGGTAGACTTCTCACCTGCTAAACATCTTATCTTTCAAACCTTCTTAGACTTTCCCTAGCCTAACCTCTAGTTATGCTAGTTACTCGGTAGGTTTCTCACCGCCAAGCATCCTATCACCCTTGACCTACTTGGACTTCCTACTCAGCATTTGATCCTCTAACCCCCAGGACTTTTCTTTTGGTGCCCGATCCTCGTTGACTCATCAACTTTCTAGACGTCTGGTCCACTAACCTGCCTAGACTCTCCGCCTGATGCCCTCGATCTACCAAGTCTTAGCCCAGTGTCACTAACCAAGACTTTCTTTTCTAGTCTCTAATTAAGACTTGCATTCCCTAACCTCCAACTATGACTTCTCTTGCTAGTTATTTGATCAACTTTGACCTGATTAGACTTGTACTCACATCCAAATATTAGGTCATGTTTGGATCAACCCTTGGTCAAACTAACCAAATTTAGGTACATTGTTAAATATCAAAACCCTGGAGGCAGACTGCACTAACAATATCGATAACTCTGAAAGACTCCACTACGTTTTGAGGATTTAACACATTACTAAAAATGATCAATTCCATAGCATCATCCCTAAAGCACCCATTAATTTCTTACAACTATGAATCTGTAAAAGAGGTATATCTAATAATGATGGTCAATGGTAAAATTATCTTGACGAGCACAGGCTCGACCTCGCCTATTAATATACGAAACATTGAAATCAAGAATATAAATATTTCAAAGTTCACAAAAAGACTTCACTTCTACAAGCAAATCATCTCACTCGTCATCCCTCATCTATTGAAGTAAATTCTTAGTAGATAATGTTAGGATCATCCTGGTACAATGCACGTGTTTACACTTTCATAATTGTGTGCAGTGAAAATAAAATAATAATAAAATAATTAGTATAACACACACATGCAAATATAGGATATAATAGTGTACAAGACATGACTGAAAATTAAAATTTTAGAATAACAAATTATTCAACGTGTACCTTATTGATGATGTTGAGCGAAGTTGACATCAATTGAGCAGTCCTTGTCGAAGTTCTGCCTCTACTAGTGATCCATGACAAGCTCTCGTCTGGACGGCTTCCAAAGTCATGAGTCGTATCATTGTCTTCGGTACAAGTCGATGATCGATAAAAATTGATTTGAGAGAAAATCTAATTCCGGAAACACGCAACAATGTTTGTCGCAATCATTTTCTGGGGTTTCTAACCATCACCAACAATCATATTCCCAGTGTAATTTTTGGTAGCCAACCTTTGACCGCCGATTTAGGATAAATGGTCAAAACCTTTCCAATATTGATGGAATGTTCTCCGGTTACGTCACAAGCTTCAAAGAAGTTGGTAGACGATCGTCAGACGACTGAGATTAATCGACAGCGACTGGACAGCTCTTCACAAGGGTTATCAATGGGGTTTCTTCTCCGGCAATGATTGTCCTCTATGAACACTTCATCGGCTGACGGGTGCCCTTCACAAGAGCACCGATGGTTGAACAGCCAACTTTGACTAGTTGCTACGGTAGCTCTGGCAGTGGAGGGCATGTTTGCTCTGAGAAGAAGTGAAAGTGACATCCGACGGCAAAACCCCCTTCTTACGCAGAAGCACGGAGACGGGCAATTAGCGATCAACAAACTCCAATGCGGAACCCCTCCGGTGGCTTGACGGCAAACTCCGATGGTGGTGTCTCTCAGAAGAAACAAGGCTGGCCAAAGGTGGGATTCTTCACCATTATGGTCGTCGGGCTCATGAGAAGAAAGGAAGCCGACGACAAGAGTAGCCGGGCCACACTACAGCGAGAAGGGAGGTGGTAGAGGACAGTGGCGATGGCTTTATTCTCGCAGCTAGTAATGCGAAGGAGGAGCTCACAAAAAGTCAAAAACATGCTTAGGGTTTTGGTCTACTCTTATACCGGCTTCTCCCGTGATTTCCGGTAGCGAACTCGAGATTGTGGAGGAGGAGTCGTGCAAGGAAGGCTGTCAGCAGAAGTGGGATCACAAGATCACGATCCCCTGTGCGTACGGCTCGCGATCGGGTGGAGAAGAAGGGCCGAACCAGGGCGCGTGAATGGGTTTAGGTGGTTTGGTTTAAACTTAAGTCGCTTAGTTTAATAATCAAACGATCTCTGATTTGACCTAAATGAGTTTGTTCATTTCTTCTTCACAAGACAAAGCCCTTCATTGTTTCTGTTTAGCTAAAACATCTTTCATCATGAATTAAACTAAGTTGGTTCAAAATCGAATCGTTTGGTTCAATAACCAAAACACCTTCGATTTGAACGAAATTAGTTTCGTTCATTTTGTCTTCATAAGACGAATTCTATCATTTCATCCTTTGTCTGGCCTAACCAAACTTTATTTCTCTCATTCTGAGAATCCAATTCTCAAACTCGTTTTAAGTCTTTTAGAGAATTTATACTGCGTGTGACCTAATAGGTTCCTGGTTATGTTGGTCATCTGTAATTAACCATTAAATACAGAACGATCATGAGTGGCACCTAATAGTACATTATAATCCCCAATTGATCAAAAAGTCAACGATTGATTCCAGAATATTTTCTAAACCCTCAGCAGCTACAATGAGATATGCCTCGTTCCTTTCAGTCTTATACCTGCTTGGGTTAGAATATGGTCTATATGTGTTAGTCCCCACTAGGTTGACTATGTCACACCTATCCCAAGCTTACTTTTTTGTCCTGTGAATTCAAGTTGCTTGTACATGTGTCCAAAAGTGTCATACTCTTGACATGCAATACTTTGACCAAAGACTTTTAGTAACAATCCTGACAAGCGACCGCAGGGTATACATCTCTTTTTTCAAGGAGCAGTGAATCTTTTATGGGATATTCAAACACCTTCAGACACTTTGACTTATACCCAATCATCCCGGGTTCATATCTCCTTAGAGATGTTTGCTTAAGATGTTAAAGTATAAGCCTCCATGACCAAAATGACTCGAATATCGCAAGTTAAAAGAAATTCGCACCTAAGCTACACTAAGATCTTCATTGGCATATGTATAGAACCATATAAAGTCTCAAGGCAGGTCACTTCAATGAACTAGTTACCTTTAACTAACATCTACGTTTAACTCTCAACATCCAATTTTTCTAGCCAATAAGAACAGCTGCTTGGTAAATCAAGGAATTAAATGTGCTAGTCTCAACAGAATCGATGACGTTCATACTCATCAATTTCTCGACTAAGGATAATTTCAATATATTCATAATTACACATGTAGAGATGCTCACTAGTTGTGATTCAATCACAAATTCTCTCATACTATGAATCGTATTGCGGACATTCAATAAATGAT
>JBBMKF010462954.1:0-11197 GCA_037834155.1 Curcuma caesia | reverse complement strand
GAAATAATTCATGGAATTAATTCAAATTAAAATTATTTCTTAATGGTTAAGAAAAGGGTGCTTGGTCTTGGACATGAGGCTATAAAAGAGCCAAAGGGGTGGGCGGCAATGGGAGTACAAGAAGAGAAGGGAGAAAACTAGGTTTCCGAAATTCTCTCCTCCTCCTTCCTCTTGCCGCCGCCCCCTTCATCTTCTTCTTCCTTGCTTTCTTTTCCTTCTTCTTCCCTTGCTTCCTTCCTATCCTTCTTAAGGTGGCCGAACATCCCTCTCCAAGAGAAGTGGCCGGATCCAAGAAAGGATACAAGACGAAGTGAAGTTGCTGCGAAGAAGCAAGGAGATCCAAAGCTTCATCATCCAGAGATTGCAGTCCTTGTTCCTGGAGGATCGTTGTCCACCCAACGTTCAGGAAGAAGACAGGAATACAGCGGAAGGCAGCGAGGTTATCTTCAAGGTTCTGGTAATAATTTTATTTCCGCAGTTTTTATTTTACTAGAACAAGTTAAAGTATACCGTAGATAATAATTTAGGAATTGGCGATCTTGAAGGATCAATTGATCTAGTCTTCTTTATAGACTTTGTCAATTGATCCTAGGCGGGATACATTTTTGTCCTGTGGGGTTCTATGCTTTTCGGAGCGGATAGAATCCGGATCGCAGGACGGAGATCCAGATCGCTAGCAGGCATACGATGCTGGTACCTTGTCATGAGGTAGGCATGTGAGCTTGGGCATGGATCATGAGGTCGATTATGGGGTGGTGCGTTATCATTGTGGAATGGCCATTCATACGGCGAAGAACTCATTTTGTACACCCGAGTGTATGTCGTCCCCTTGATGAGGTTTACGTTCTGCTAGGTTATCGTTGGGATTGAGGATGAGGTATCCGTGCTGATAGGGGAGGGAGCCCGGATGTTTTGCATGAGGTTTGCATTTACCGTGTTAAGGGAGGAGCTCGTCTTTTAGGGAGATTGATCTTCCTTACCTTCCCCTTGGTATCGAGAAATATTACCCCGTGTCTACTTCGGACTTCTGGTCCTTCCTCTACACCCCGTGTTTCTTCGTCCCCGAGGATTATTTGCGCCGGATCACAAGCCTCCCGGCCTAGTTTAGTCGAAGGAGATGAAGTTGACTAACTGAACTCGAGTCAGACTTAGGTTACCCTTATTTCTCCTGCGTGATTGCTGTGATTCCGGTATGTTTCGCGCCTGATTTATTGATCCTTCTCGTCTGTTGATCTAAAGCCGCGGTGCTTCAAGGGCTACGATCGGCTGACTGTTTGATTTATTTCTCCTTTCCTTCGCCTTCTCCATTCACTCCGCCTAACCCTAATTCTCGCTTTCGCGCCTTCTGTCGCCCTTGCTCCAACTTCCTTCGCGAGCCCCACGCTTTCCATAAGTTTCCCTTCCCTTTCTTAAGCGTTTTGGCCGTGTTCCCTGCGTTTTTCGTGTTCTTCTTCCTGTCCTCTTAAGTTTCTCTCGAAACCCTAGCTTTCCGTCTTCGGTCGTCTTTTTCCCTTCGTGCCCTCCTTGTGGCTTAGTTCTCCTCGAGTTGTCTTCTTTGCCCTTGCCTCCTCTTGAGGTTAGGGTTCTCTTTGCGAGTTTTCCTAGCTCCGTGAGTTGCTGGTTTCTTCGCCCTTTGTTTCCCTTTAGCGCTTTTTGTTCTTGCCCTAATGTCGACCAAGGTTCTATGGTACGAGCAGTGCAAGCCTTCCCGTTTCAGTGAAGATGATGAGATCCTACTTCGAGCCCAGTATGGAATCCCTTCTGACCACAAGATTTTGAATCCTACTAGAGCTCAGAGGCCCCACGAACCTCCGCCAGGATACGTGACCTTCTTCCGAGAACAAATAGAAGGAGGTATGCACTTTCCCGTGCCATTCTTTTTGCAAAACCTTGCCTCCTACTTCCAGTTTTCCCTTTCCCAGCTAGCTCCAAATTCCTTTAGCTTGGTCTGTGGTGCTTCCATCATCTTCGATGTTTACCAAGTTCCTAGGGATCCCACCACCTTCCATTACTTCTTTGACCTCAAAAAGGGAGGGAGAGGTGATATTTACTTGTCCGCTAGGCCTGGCCATAATTTCTTAGACAACTATCCTACCTCTCATAAGGGCTGGAAGGAGAGGTATTTCTTCCTTAGGCCACCTCACCCTTATACCTGGCTGACCTTCTTCCGTCCGGAGCCACTTCCCTCTTCCCACTTGGACCAATATAGGTTCAGTCATATCTTCCTGACGACTTCTGAGATCTTGTTAGACCTTAAGTTCGATGTGCAGGCTCTGATAGCCAATGAGGCCCTGCTGTATAAGGCTGGGCTGAGTCCAAATGACATCCCTCTGGGTGCTTCTTTGAGTAAGTTCCCTTGGTGTCCTTTATACTTCCTTTTTACTACTAACTAATTCTTCCTTTTATGTTCTTGGTAGGGGAAATCATGCTGAGTGCTTCAGTTAAGAAAAGTATGAAATGGGAGCTCACCACTACTGACAGTTGGTGGGTTTCCGAAGATGCTGCTGGCTCTTCGGGAGCTACCCTAGAGCTGGAGGATGTCGCTGTTGGTACCGAGCCAGGAAGTTCTGTTGCTACTGAGGAAGCTAGGACCTCGACTGTGGAGGAAGTTAGGACCTCGGCTACGGAGGAAGCTGGGACCTCGGCTGCGGAGGAAGCTGGGACCTCGGCTACGGAGGAAGCTGGGACCTCGGCCTTCGCTACTGCTGGGGATGAAGTGCCCCCACTGGCTCCATCGGAGGACGTTGTTCATTTTTACATCCCTCTCGAGTCTTTCGAGGGGGGGCCTTCAGATATAGTGGTGGAGTTGGGTCATTCTTCGGGGACTGTGCCGACCCCAGAAGATCCTGCGCCTGTTTTTCCGACATCTATGACCGTTCGAGAGACCCGCTCAAGGAAAAGGGTCCGGGAGGAAAAGAGGCGGGTTCCTGCGGCCCCTGGGCGGAGCCGATTATTTTAGACATACTGAGCCCATGGAGGACTCGGTTACTCTTTCGGAGTTAGAGCCGTTGTCGGTCTCCCCGCTAAGATCTATCCTCCCCGAGCTCCGCACCAAGCGATATCATGATAAAGGCAAGTCTCTAGCCAGCTCCTCCGAGGATGCCGAAGCTCCTGTGGGTGATGCGGTGTATTTTGTATGGGAATTTATTTATATATATTTTTCCTTTATTTATTTTGTCACTTACATCCGTCAAAATTAATTATTTATTTTATTACCAAACCCCTAATATTGCCTTAAGTGGTATAGAGAGGTCCGGGTCATCTCTCTCGGACTCAATGACTGGATGTTATATCCTAGACTCATGGTGCGAGGTCTTATTGAGTTTTATTCATTTTCATAAATACAAGCAATTTCATTTATTCACAATTAAATTAATAATTAACAAAAGAATTCTAATATACAAAGTTTACATTCCTAAACCTACAATTATTACACAATGATACATTCACCTTATACAAACCAACCCACTAACAATATACATCTAAACAACATATCTACAATTTCAATATACAACTATAACATACAACACACACCACACAATTTCTACAATTTATTAACCTAATGATCATGATTTTATTCTAAGATTACAACAACATAATTCCAACTACATACATCTCCTATTTACATTGTGCACCATTCATCCATACAATCCATACAAGCCTAGAACCGATTTCAAAACTAAAGCATTAACAAAATTCCAAACAACCACAAGTCTAACATTTAACATGCTCTTTACAGCCTGCTATTACATGATCCAATAATGATACACAATTAATCCAATTCCATAGCTCAGCATGCAATGTGATACAAAACAACTTCTGATAAAGTGTTTAACCTTCAACCTTCATTTCCAATTCCACATAACCAAACACACATTTGAATTTATCAAGCATACAACAACAAATCCAATTCCACGCTTAACATGCATCAACCATTCACCATTCCAAAAGCAACTTCAAGAACCGAACAAACCAACACCACATCATCATCCAAACACAACACATCAACAAAACTGATACACTACATCAACAAAAGACACAACACATCAACCAAATTGAATTCAAATTCACATATGAAACACAATTAATCCAAGAGTTTTGATCAGTCAGTTACAACAACAAGACAACAACAGGTTAAGTTAGATCAAAATTAGGGATTACGGTTAGCAATGAGAATTAAGTTAGAAGTTAAAATTAGAATGAGTTAGAGTTAACAATCAGGGTTAGAAATTTAGTATGGAATTAGATGTAACGAATGTATTTACAATGAAAGTCTATTTACAGTGACAGAATGGGGGGGTTTTCTGATTAAGGCTAACAAAACAGAAAGAAGAAACAAACAAAACAAACAAAAACCTAATAGAATTGAATCACAAACTAGGGTTTCGGGGATTCCCTGATTCATCACCGAAGGAACCAAACAGTCGGAGGAGAATTCGTGCCGGTGGAGATGGTCTCGCCGGGGTGGTGATCGGGAGATGCGGACGGATCAAACGAAGCTTGGAACCTCACTGCTGCCCCTTTCCCTGCTACAACTGCAGACAAAGATCATAACAACGAATGGAGGAAACCTTACCTGCCATTTCCGGTGACGGTAGAGATTGAAGCGCCCGGCGGTTCTCTGTTGAAATCACAAATAGAGGACCGGTGTGGAGTCCCAGCTGAAATCACAGACTAGGTCCAACCACCGTCGGAGCTTCTATGGGCGCGGAGGAGGGTTCTGTCGCCATCCATCCACAGCTGGAGAAGTCACCCGCAACCACAGTAGACAACGACAGGGGAAAGGGGCGGATGATCGGCGATGAAGCAACTTCCAACCGCCGGCGCCACTCAGCTTTGAATCAGGAACTTAGGGGAAGAAGAAGAAGGCGGAAGGAATGGCGTGGGGAGGAGGCCCGGCGATGAAGAACAGAGGAAGAAGGGAAGAAAACAGAGGAAAAAGTCGCGGATGAGGAAGAAACAGTACCCTAGCGTTGCGATCTCGAGCCTCTCCTTGCGCTGAACTGTGAAAAACCCTTTTAACGTTGTTGCTGAGCCGGCGCCACAGTGAACCGGAGCAATTGAACCGAACCGGCGCCAGGCTTTGAACCGGTTTTATTTGACTGGGTTGGGCTGTGAATTGGGCTGAGCTGCTGGATTGGGCTAATTAAGCTGAAATGGGCCAGCTGGATTTTTGGACTTGGGTTGAAACATTGGATTGGGTTGATTTAAACACCATCTGAATCCAATCTAGCTTGATTTTCCAATCTGATTGAGTCAATTGAATTTGATTTGAGTCCAACTCGAACCAAAATTGATTTGTCTCTAAATTGAATTTCTTGCAAAATAAATTACAATCAATTAATATCCATAAATGTCATAAATCAATGAAAATTATAATAAAGACCATAAATTCTTCTAAAATAAAGAAATAGCCCAAAATCTCTAATTATGATGTGAAATACGGTGCAAACTGATCCAATCTAACCCTGATTTATCCGTAGAAAATGTCACTCATCAGCGGTGACGTCCCTTCCGCAAAATAGAGAGCAAACCGTGAGTGGTTGATCCGGCGAGTTCTCTACCCATCCGCATCCACTAAAGCTCGACACAGGATGCCGGGTTGTGCTTCGACCATATCATCCACCGAGGACACAAGGTAAGTCTCTATTTTGGTTCTAACCTTGTCTGTGGTTTGCAGTAGGGAGAGAGCTGAGCAGCGGTCGAAGCTTGTGGTCTTCCCCGACTTGAGCTCGTCGGAATTGGCCATCTCCGGCGACGTTCTTCCATTCCTGTTGGTGTGAATTGATGGTGCCAATGTTTTGATTCTGTGCTGATTTGGGAGAAATCCACCCACACATTCATCTCCTCGTATTCTCTGTTCCGAACCGAAAGGGAAGGAAGCCACTAACCCTAGTTTTTCATTTATTTTTGTATTTTGTTGTTAGCTTTTACAATCAAAACCCCGTCAATTCGTTTGATTTCTTCTATTCTTGTTGTGCCGGCTGAAGGATTGTGAATTTGCATTGCTGATGAATTAGAATGTTGAGTTTTCTATATGAATGTTGAATCTTAATGGAATGCATGATTCAGGTGGTTTATTGGGATAACTTTTCATAATGATGTAATAGAATCGTGTTAACTAGATGGTGCATGATATGTTTTGTGGGATTGAAACCGGTTATACCATTTTGTTGGTTATTTGCTTCATGAGCACATAAATTTAGTGTTGTTGAGGTGAATTTGTGTTGGACATGTCTAAGCTGTGTTGTAGTATAACTGTTGAGATGAATGCATTAGTTGTGTTGTTGTAATGCTCGAATAAAATCAAGTCTATTAAGTTGGCCAATCATAAGAATTGTGAGATTTGTAAGATTCATGTTTGTATAGTTATGTAGGGTGAATGATGTATATGGTTGTATGATAAATTATGTTGTGTGTATAGATTGTATGATGTTGTGTGGTGAATTTTTGTTGTTGTATGTATTCTAATGCATGATGTGTATGGTGTGGTGTAATACTTGTATAAGAATAAGTTTATTAGGTGTACTATTTGTAAGATTTATAAAATTCGAGTTGTATAATTTATTTATGTTAAGTGTGTATGTTGTTGTATGATGTAGAATTTATCATGTATGTTTGTATATGCTGTACAAATTGAAATCCATGTTGTATGTATTATTTGAATGATTTTTAAATTGTAAAAAGGTTTGTTGTATGTATAATGTGTAAATAGGATGCATTATTTAATCTAATTTGTAAATGATGTAGATTTAGGATTCTTTTGTTAATTGTAGATTCAATTGTGAATAAATAGAGTTGTAGATAGTTAGGAATGAATAAGGACGATCAATAAAACCTCCGATCATTGAGTTCATGAGAGATGACCCGGACCTCTCTATATTACTTAAAGCGATAAATAGGGGTTTGATAAAATAAATAAATAATTAATTTTGATGGATGTGAGTGATAATAAATAAGGGGAAAATTATATAAATAAAATATTCCCACAAAAAAAACCACATCAGTAAGCCTAGTACGTTAGACCTACAGGGTAAAGGCTTAGGTAAGCCTAGTAGGTCAGACGAACTACAGGTAGGCTTAGGTTGCTTTGTTTGTGTGTATGCTTATCTTGTAGGAATCAGAAACCGGAAGCAAGATTGAAGAAGCATAGGAAGAGCAAATAGAAGTAGACGAACCAAGTCCAGGGTCAACTTAGGTCAACTCCAAGTTGATTGGATCCGGACGCTCGGATGTTACTCCAGGCGCCTGGATCATCTAGGCGCCCCTGGATGGTTCAGGCGCCCAGATCAAGACGAATCAGACCCGATAAAGACTGAAGAGATTAGATTGGATATAGGCACCCAGATAAGAATCCAAGTGCCTGGAAGAGACTATATAAGGGTCTGAACGTGCACTACAAGGAAGACATCTAATTATCCATACTCTTCATCCTGTGGTGTTGTTGAATGCGAACAGATCTTGCTCATGCGATCGAGGAAGCTTCAGGAAGGGCGTGTTGCACTCAGGACTTCTAGATCGGTCGTCTTGAGAGTTTGCTATTTATTTTAAGTCTTACATTCTTTTATACATTCATTTTATATTATTATTTGGACTGTAAGATGGGTTTCTCTACGTTCGAAAAAGTTTCGGAAAGGAGATCAATAGTGGATGAGAGTCTTCTCGTGCATAGGCCTTGGACATAATAACCCTGGGGGGGGGGGGTTAGGAACTAAGTAAAATTCGCGTGTCCCTATCTTTTTATCTAATTCCATTGCTAGTTTCTATAATAGAACGAACGAACGATGAGTGCTATTCACTACTCTCTAGCACACCCACCGGCCCTACACTTGGTATTAAAGTACCAGGTGGAAAGTCTAAGCAGGTTTGTAAGATCGGGCATCCAACAGTGGAAGTCCTGGGGGTTGAGGATTAAGGTTAAGTAAAAGTTCAACGGGTCTAGAGAACTGGATTAGCAAAAGGTAACTTCTCCCAAGTAGAGTGGGTGAGGATACATTCCTGGTAAGGAAAATAATAGACGTTGATCTAACCTAGGAATTCATTAGAAACCTAAAGTCAAACCAAACAGTTTATAAAAACTATTTTCCTTCCTATTATTTTGTTTCTGGATTAACTTATAATGCATGAAAGAAGGGGTTGAAACTTTATGTTCCGGACGCTTTTATCTGGATTTAGACGATCGGATAGTCCAGGTGCTCGAAAGGAATCCAGGCAATCAAATGTCAGTTGAACGAGCCAGTCAGGTGGATGAGGTGGTAGAGTCTTAGTGGTTAAGACACCTCAACCTCCAAGCGCCCGAAGAGATTCTAGACACCCAGATCTAGATAAGGCATTACAGAGTCAAAGTTGATTCGACAACCTCTACATTATCATCCAGGCACCCGGAAGGGATACAGGCGCCTAGAAGATGCCAAGTCAGTGTCGAAAGTGGATCCACGGGATGATGTGAAAGTGTCCGGAAGGACTTCCAGGTTCTCGGATCAGGCTTTATAAGCAGCTGTGAGGGGGAACCCTAGAATCAACTTAATACGCTTCTATGACAACTTCCTACATGCGAATAGCTAATCTAGAACGCCATTGTAATGCCGAGGAGTGGAGGTTTTATAGTGAATTGCCTATTGGAAATGATCATGGATCATAGGTCTTGAAGTAGCAGCCTGTAGCTATGAACCAAGTAAAAACAAAAGTGTTCCTATTTATTTTTTCCGCTGCACTTTCTGTTTTCGCATACTCTGATTTAAGCATGAGTTGATTAAGGAGTGAAAAAGTGATAAAGCGCTATTCACCCCCCTCTAGCGCTCTAACTCAATCATACACATCTCACTCATTTCTAGATTGTTAAACACATTAGCCCTATGAGTTGTGTGAGATGGTTGTCAATTATATTCTTGATTACTTTAATTGTGATCCTAGATGTTTACCTTACCTTGTGTTAGATTTAGACTTATCTTTGGGTCTGCCAAGATGATATTTTTAAGATAAGCTTCTAGGATGTGGTGAGTCACAATGGACGTCATTAAAGTAACCACGTGCCTAAGATAAAACTTTCTCTAAATAATCAGTCCAAGGGACTTAATACAAACTCTTGGTCTAACTAGCTCATGTTGAACTGGGGTAACTTCAGTTAGTTTCACTAGACTGAGTGCCCCAGGTAGAACATGTTGGTGCAAGGAGCACTAGGTTTGACTCTAGAATTTGTTGGGATGTATACTATAAGCCTAGCTTTTGTATAAACATATATTTTGCAATAATATTGAAATAAGAATCACTTTGATCAAATGTTTGCATTTTATATATTCTGATATATGTTAATGCAGTTGTCTACTTAATTTATATTGTAGATAACATGGTGTGTGGTGCCACATAGAAGATCATGTTATCGGTTCCTTATAAATTATAAATAGTAGCTCACAACCAAGATGGACTAGGACAAACCATTGGAATGGTTGTAGTGTAATTGGTATTAGTTTATCTTGAATATTAAATTACACTAGTACACTTTGTATGTATTGAGCAGGACCATTTGAGGTCGTTCGATTTATACTGACTATATAATCGAACTAGACCTCTATTATTATGGATGTGCATGCTCTTAATTCCTATATAATAACAAGTACATATACTTAGTATTTATTTCTTTAATTCATCAAACGGTGAGATTTATTCATTAAATCAAAAGGCTCGATGAGTTTGGAGATAATGCTATGTATATGGTGTGTTGTTGATTATAGAAGGAATCTGTATCCTAATATTTAGGCTGATGATGTCCCCTTGAGGAGCTCATAAGGATTATCATGTAAACCCTGTAGGTGGACCTAGTCCGCATGATAATAAAGTTTGAGTGGTACTACTTTTGGATTCAGAAGTTAATTAATTGAGTTGTCAGTAATTCAATTAATTAATGGACATACAATATCTTAAATACAGGGAGATTAATGCACTTATGATAAGAAGGAGCCCATATTATAATATGGGATTGGTACGGTAGTTTAATAATAACCCTTTAGTGGTATGAGTCTTTATTGATGGACTTGAGTTGGATGTTCAGGGAGAACACAGGAAGCCCAAGCCCATCAGGAGATCAAAATCAATTCCTCCTCTAGGTCCCTGTTGTAGCCTCTGGATTAAGCCTCGTATTCACCCATGAGTTTCTATTAGAATTATGTTAGAATTCTTTTGGAATTCGGTTAGAATTCTGTTAGAATTCTATTAAGAATTCTGTTAGAATTCCATTAAGAATTCAGTTAATAGAATTCGGATTAATTTTAAATAAAATTATGTTAATTTTGTTATCCAATAAAATTATATAAATTTTGTTATACAATAAAATTTTATTAAGTTTTGTTATCCAATAAAATTTAGTAAAGAAATTTTATTATCCAACAAAATTATATAAATTTTGTTATACAACAAAATTATAAATATTCAATTATTTTTTTCCTAAAAATTCTTTGATGGCAAAGCTATAAAAGGGGAGGATAGGGAGAGGGAAAAAAAAAATACAATTTAGATCCCTCGGCTTGCTAGGGTTGGCAGCAACATCATCCTTCCCTTCCGTTGTTTGCTAGGGCCGGCGCCCCTTTCCCCCTCCTCCTCCCTCTCTTGGTTGCTTAGGCGTCCCTTCTCCCCTTATCCCTTGCTAGGGCCATCGCACAAGGATCTCCTCCTTGCTAGGGTCGGCGGCCAAGAGAGGAGAAAGAAGAAGAGAAGAAAAGGAGAGGAAGAGGAAGAAGAAGAAGCCTAACTTCCCTATTCTTGCCATCGGATTAGAAGAGAGGAAAAGAACGAATTTGGGTGGAGACATCTTGGAAGATCGTTGCTCACATAACGTCTAAGAAGAGGAGAGGAATACAGCAGAAGATCAAGAGGTCTTCGGGTAAAAAATAGCTTCTACACAATCTCAAGAAGAAAGGTACAATTTATTTATTCCGCTGCGTAAATTATTTTCTTTGTATGGATCCTGAATATCAACACAAGAGTCCAATATCATATGCTTCGATCAAGGTGTGTTTTGATTCCTCAAGAACTTACTTGATTAATCAAGCACATATCTGATCGAAGATGTTGGTTGCTTGAAAAGATTCTGTCTCCGAAAAATTTTTGTCTGGCAAGAATTGAACGAAACAGGATTCTAGTTTCCAATAAACCTGACTAGACTTTACCTTTGTTAGTCATTCGATCAACCTTGACTTGACTA
>JBBMKF010462933.1:0-11198 GCA_037834155.1 Curcuma caesia | reverse complement strand
ACCATAGCGCATGACACAGTACAAGATTTTAAACAATGATTTATATATTTTCCTTTGGTCAGCCAATTCCCAGTCCTTCATTCATTTGTTTCTTTCAGGTATACAAATTATGGATGGCTTAAACAAGAAAGAGTTTAATTGAAATTTCTATAAAAGACTAAAATATCATGGTCATTGAGTATGAATTGGTCTTTTACTTTATTCAACCTTCCTTTATGGATCACAGCTGGGATGGACAATATCTACCTTCTAGGTCTCTATAGATTGTGGGGGTCTTAAACGTAAAACAGTTACCTATTTTCAATATCATGAGTAAGGTGAAAGCCATAAACAAACTCGAGGGACTAATTACATAACACTAACATGGCTCATGCAACTTGACTAGCAATGGCTTGGTTCCCTCCCTTGGATTTTCTTAAGTCTGCTACTAAAATATCCCTCACATAAAATATGCACACTGACAAGATACTGTTCTAGTATCGTGCCGACGATCCGATGCATTATATCAGTAACAGAGGTTGAAGGAGGAAGGAGATGAAGCAAAGGAGACGTTGTAGTATTAAGTTTCAGTAATTTACCAAAATAGTAGGTTTCGACCGTTTCGACCAATATCGTATAAGATTTAAAATCATGTTCGCAAATAATGTCTCCTTCCTATACTTCATCTCCTTCATTTTGAACTCCAATCCATTATCGATACCATGCATCGAAACATGAGCACGATACTAAAACATTGTTCTAGTAAAAATTCAAAACTTCAACACAACTCAAAATTTTGAGCCTTGCTAATATCTTTCACTACAACTATACATTCTGAAATTATAAGCACCACTTCTTTAGGGCATTCAAATACTATGTTTTCTTTGAGTCACCGAATTGAAAATTTTAGCAATAAAACTTGAAGGGTACACAAAAACTTTCAAGTATCTAAAAGCAAAGAAATTATCTACATACCTGAAAATAACGGTATAGACAATGAATAAAAAAGATAGAGTTACACGTGGATTCTTCCACTGCCTAAGCTCATCAAATCTTTTGGCAACCACTAATAAGGGAATCAAAAGCTCCTGAGGTCCATAAAGATTGAACAAGTTAATCAACTGAAGGAAGAATATAACTATGGATAAATAACTGTTAACAAATCAAAAGATTGCTCAACTAGAGGTTCAATTGTCCTGATCGGCCACATCATCCAGGAGAAGATAATTGTTCAGACCAACCCAGATTAATATTTCCAATTGCATATTAATCACATTAATTTAAGATTAAAAAACACTACCTAAAATATACTTAGAAATCATAATCACAGATGAACCAATATTAAAAATTAATTTATTATGATATAAAATAATTGTTGATATATAACCAGAACAACCAACTTGCAATTACTTTTCAATTAGAGAATTCTAGGATTTTTTTGGATGTATTTATTATTTCGATAGGTTAAAAATATAAAAATGAATTATTTTTCAACTCATAAGTCAATTATGTCAAACTGTGAAAGGTCATTTTTGACATTTTAAGTCATATGACAAGTCAACTTGATTTTGTGAAGACTACCATGTTTAACAAGTTTTTGACTATTTTTTTTCCACATCTAATCTGTGAAATAACCTGAGTTGAAGAGATATCAGGTATGTGAAAGTTTACAATAAGACAAATAGAAATAAAATAAGAATATATGAAATGCAATTTTAGTAAGAAAAGATAACAAGATGGATGAATATTAAATTCATGTAAGATTTTAGATATCTTCAATCTATTACTAAACAAGGAGATGTCGATTAAGGCATCACTGATAAGACGAAGAATGTATTGGTCAAAAAGAGAGGAGCCTTTTTACACACGTGTGATTGTGATTGTTGTGTGCCTTTTAAGTTAAACGAAGTATTGGACTAATAGCAAGCAACATATATAGAAGATTAATGTATAAGAGATAAGGATGCTAAAATGAATGTATAAAACTATTATGAAGGATAAAATAAAAAATAAAAAAAATACTAAAGAACAATTTAGTGTAACTCTAATATATGATAAAATGAGAGAAAATAAGTTAAAGTGGTAACATCATGTTCAAAGGTGACCAATAAACTTTATAGTTAGAAGATTTGAATTTGATTAGAATGAAATGTCTAAAAAGTAAAGAGAGGCAAAAAGAAACACGGTCGATGCAATAAAAAATAATTTAATTGATTTAAATATCACTAATGATATATCATGGTATAGATCTCAATAAACATATAAAAGACCACAAATATTTAGGACAAACACAACTTATTTGAGACAAACACGACTTGATGATAATGATATGATATTTTCTGTGAACTATATGTAACACCAGTCCATATTGGTTGGTTAAGCGTCTGTCAAGTATGACCTTTCAATTATCATACAATTAAATCTACCTAAAAAATTTATTTAACAATGATTATTCCCACTATTAGAAGTAATAAAAAATGCTTGTCTTTTTTACAAAAAAGTAACTATAATATCATAAGATATTCTTTCACCAAAAACCTTCAAATACACCTCTGTAATCCCCAAACACTTATACGTCCATTCAAATTTCTCCTAAGAGAAGCATGAGGTTTTCAGTCAGGTGTCCATGAAGAACTTCATCAAGGTCATCTAAAAATCCTTTATGATTTGGTCTAAAAGATGTATACAATTAGACATACAAACAGATAAGTAAAACTTTGAAATTTCCCATTACTCAACCAATTGGTGCGGTGCTGGTATTTGTCTTTGTTCAGATGATAATACCTCATACCTTAGAAATGAGTTTTAGATGACAGGAATATTAATTAGTGCACATTAGGAGAGCCAGTGCTAAACAAGAACGGGAATGTTCTTGAACCAAATCAGTGCCTATTTGGAAAAAAAAATGACCCAACTAGAGTTGTTATTCTCCTAGCTAGTATGCCTCAAATTTCATGACTATTACCGGATTTGATGAGTATGTACAAGGATACCAGCAAACTTCCCTAAATTTGAACCAAGTGAATTTCTTTTTTTTATTACCAAACTGCAATGAGTCCCTGCCTAAACCCAGTGTAAGTGGATAAGGTAAAGCGCATAGAAAAATTCAGACAGTCTTCCTATTCTAATGGTGAATAAAGGAAGAGATAAGTTTAACTCTGGAAACAACACAACCACAAGAAAATATACATAATTAGCCAAGTAAATGTGGCATTCAAAAATTCAATTATTACTTTACACATTATTTTACTTGGACATTAATTGAGCTGGCATGATGGTAATTTCAACATGCTAAGGATCTGATCATCTGAATATGTATTACTACATTTCATGATTTATCTAAGCCACGATGATTAATTGTCTCATTTACCTCCACATGCTTATTATGTTTATAGCACTTCATAAGGTAGAAGCTTAGCCAGCGTAAAACCAAGATTTTCTACCAGTTAAAACCATTAAAGAGTTCATAGATGGAGAAATTAATACCTTGAAAAGATCAATATTGCTTGGGATTCCTTTGATCATAGCTGCATCAATTGTTGCTTGAGTCTTCTCCACTATTCGACTTTTCACTTTGCATGTTAGTGCGGCCCTCTCAACAAGACTTAGATCACCTACAACAAGGTTTTTTGCCAACACGATCCCACGTTTAACTAAAGAATTCCTCCAGAAGGTGACTGACATGTTATCTGACCAACTTGGAGATTTCATCCACTTGCGCAAGTACACACTTCCATCTATGTCAAACACATGAATATTGACATCAGAAAGGCCTTCAAC
This sequence comes from Curcuma caesia, assembly GCA_037834155.1. Lineage (NCBI taxonomy): Eukaryota > Viridiplantae > Streptophyta > Magnoliopsida > Zingiberales > Zingiberaceae > Curcuma > Curcuma caesia. Next base: position 7,439 of record JBBMKF010462933.1, on the reverse strand, counting down.
AGATCTAGTCCACTCAACTCTTTGATAATTTGTTTGCTCAAACTTTGTTATCCGTGGCCCACCCCAAAAACTTAAAGCTAAAGTCTGCAAAACCACTTCACCATAAGGAACAGTCCGTAAATATGAGAACTGCACCAGTTTAGCTGGATCCTCTGACAGCCTTCTTATAAACTGAAGACATTGTAACCTTGCTATACTGTTTGCTGTACTTCTAATAACTCGTCTCCTTCCTTTATGAGCACCATATATACATAATGGATTGATGGGTCATCATCACTTGGTCCATAATCACGTACAAACTCATACATTGAGATAATTTCGTTAATGGAAGCATGCCAAACGTCTCGTCTCATTTCACCACCAAAATCAATAAATTCAAGGATCCAAGTTTCTGAACTGATATAATATGATGTCAGAACTATGATAAAGTCAGGTGTATAGAAAGTAAAATTTTAATAACCTGTAAGGCTATCACAATTCAATGTGAAGCTAAAAGAGAAATCTAAATGTCCAAAATTTATATTTTGAGTTATGGTTGAACATGGATTAGAATCTAAAACAAGTTTATGCATTTTATATCATTATGCTTCAAGGGAGAACGGAAATAGATGTGTAGGCATATAAAATTTACTCACTTGAGGCCAGAAGTAACAGATACAGCAGAATCAAAAAATTTTGACCCAAGTGGTCCAACTTTTGTTTTATCAACCCGTGAACCATGATGCATGAGTTCCAACCTCACTGATTTTTTAGTACCTGTCAGTCCAATGGCCTGCCAATATCAATGGAATTGGAAAGACAGTTGGCTAATATCTCAATAAGTTGGCTAAAAAAATGACAATGCCAAATATCAGTATACATAGTAATTCTAGGGTGGCCTATTTTCAACTAAACCAAGTTGCATTATAATTATAGAAAAAAGACGTTCACATATGCAATTGTTCACAATGAGAAGAGTTCAGCTGGCAAATAAGCACGACAGCATACTTCAACCTTAAGAAAGTAACATATATGTGCAACCTAATGTCACAAATGTAATTTCTTAGCAGACAATAACCGGGTTTAAAGTCTCATTCTGAGCCAGGGTATTGGTCCTCAGCAAGAATGAGAAATGTCAACCATGCTGGTCCATGGAAAAAGACAGTTGATTCATCCAAAAAGAAAGGTTGTTTACCTCAAAATATAATGCTCTATCAGTTAGAGTCAGATTTCCAGGCCATGCAATGTTATCCTCCCATTTTAAAACAGGCCGCCTCCTGCTTGAGCCAATGCACAAGAGTTGCTCACTGGGCAACACATTGTCTCTGTTTTCATATGATTGTCTTGCCTGATGTACCCTTTTTACAAAGTACAAGCAAGTGTTTAGTGAAAAGAGAATTAAAAAAACATAGATTGTTTAGTTACAAGAGAATTACAAAGTACAGAGAAAACAAACTTGGATGAAATGAAACATAATAGGGAAAGAATATAAGTCTTCCCCATCGAAATAAACATCAGCAAGATATATATCCAGAGCAATATGGCAACAGAATGATGTATTATGAACTAGACGCAGTCATGCAGATGGACTGTTAATATAAAATGGTATATAGAGACAAAGCAAGCATAAAAGTATTTGCACACAAATTAATTATAACAGTTGGAGGCAGACTTACTTGAAAAGTTCAGAAAGATATGTTGTCCATAAACTATAAGAGATGCCTTCTTCATCTCCAACCAGTGCCTTAAAGAGATGGTATGCTGTTGATATGTCTGCCACACCTGCAATAGTTGGAGCTATTCGAACAAAAGCTTCTTCTCCAATTACTTGGCCCTGAGTTAAACAATTCCAGTTATCAGAAATCATCTTTCGCTTGACAAATTTAAACATATAGATTTGCAGTGAGATAAGGATATTGCTCACTAAACTAGCAGGACAAATGATCAACAGAATTTCTTTGAAAATGCAGAGCATTGCAAACTTGCAGCACCAATGAACAAAAAAATGCATAGTTGGAAAATAGCTTTCTCAAAGTCCTCAACAATAAACTTCATCATGGACCATGTGGAAGGTACAATAAGTTGTGAAATAATGAGTCCCTACCTCCACTACCAGATAATGAGCTATTTTATAAACAGATTTTAGTTAACAACAAAGAGTAGGGGCTAACAGAATAATCAAGAGCACATCATCATGATCAACCTTCATATCTGTTCCGATTATATGTTGTCGGCTACATGTATCTTATTCTTTCATGAAGCTCTAATAATTAGTAAGATTCAAATCAATGAAATAATATTGTTATTAGATTTGCTAATATGTTCTTTAGTCTTCCTCTACCCATTATATATTATATATTACAGCTTTCTGTCTAATAGATTCAACTCTTCTAACTATGCAATCAATTCACCTTTGAACATATCCATACCATCTCAACCTATTTTTCATTTTCTCATTTATTGAAGTTACACCTAATTATTCTCAATATTGATATTCCTTATTATATCCTTTCTAGTAACTCGACACATCCATCTTAGCGTTTTTCATCTTTGCTACTTGTTTATGTGTTGCCTCCTAATAGCCTAACATTCAATCCATAAAGTATGATACCACAATCTTATAAAAGTTTTCTTGTAGTCCAAGTGGCACTCAGTAATCACACAAGACTCAAGAAGGCTTCTCTTAAATTCAACCACTCATTTTTCATCCAGCTAATGATGCCTTTACTAATCCTCATTTCTTGCTGAATATTAGATCCCCATAATTTCAAATCCATCTTAATTATATTTATGCTTTTCTTATTGCTAAAATTATATTTAATACATTGCAATTTTTGTTCTACTTATTATAAAACACTTTTACCTTAAGTTTTTCTCCACAACTTAATCTTTGAATTTAATTTAATTACACTCCCATCAAGTAACACTCTCATTTACAAATAACATACATCAAGGAGGTTTCTCTTGGGTATGATTGATTAGTTCATCTAGTATCGACGGAAACAGATAGAGACACAGTGAGATGACCCTTAATGTAATCTACAGGAAAATCATCTACCACACTCTCAATCTCAAACACCAGTACCAATATTTTTATACATATCTTTTTTCACATTAATGTAATTTTCAGATTTCTTTTCTTCACAATATCCAGCTTCTATAAATAAATTCATCTGCAAATTTTCTTCTTTTCTATATACTTTCTTACTAAATCAATAATATCTATGGTTTCGAGCATGATATCAAATTGATTCTTAGAACTATTTAGTTTCCATCTTTTGTTCACTTCAAAATAACTCTTTCCTAAAGTTTCATGGACTCATCAACTTGACCCTTCTACAATTAGTACGTTGTATATCACCTTTATTCTCATAAAGATGCACAAAAAAGCTATTTCTCCATTCCTCATATATCTTATTAATTCCCAAAATTCGAATAAGTAACTTAGTTACTAAATTATACTTTAAAACTCTTAAATTCTTCCAAACGTCCATGGGATTATCATTCAGGCCTACTCTTTATTTACCTTCATTCCTTTTGAAAAAGTTCTTTGCCATCACCTAATTTAATACAACAATAACAACTAAGTCTTTCTACCACTAAGTGGCGTCGGCTAGATAAATCCTCCTACGCCATTAGGTTCGTTCTCCTACTATATCATCATCTATATTTAAATGAATTTGATCAAATCTTATCTTTGCTAACTAAGTCTTCTTTGATCTCCCTAGTCCTCATTTAATATGTGTATTTGTTATGATCTCATATCATCTAACTGTGACATTTATTGGTCGCCTAAGTACATGACCATATCATTTTAAATGTGTTTCTCGAAGTTTTCTCTCAATAGGTGCAATCCTGACTTTCTCTCTAATATTCTCATTTCTTATCTCATCCATCCTCATATGTCTACACATCCACCTTAACATCCTCATCTCTGCGACTCTCATCTTCTATTTATGTGTTCGATTCATAACCCAACATTCTAACTCTATATAACACAACAAGTCTACCATCATTTTATAAATCTTCCCTTTAAGTTTTACAAGTACCTAATTATCACAAAGAATATCTGACACCCTCCTCTATTTCAACCATCATTTTGCAAAAATAATCATAGATACTTAAAGCTCTCAGTTATTGACAACTCGTCATTAATAATTATCTTGCTACATTTACTATTACTAAACTTAAATTTCATATATTTTATCTTTACTCTACTAAATATATCTGAAATTACAAAAAAATATATAAAATTCATAAATCTACCACAATTTTCAATCTCTAAAGCCAAATTTTTTATAGAAATTGTCATGAAATATTGCTTTAAAAAAATCCCTAATTGCATTATCATTAACAAGATACTTTGATTTTTCATTTTTTTTTATACATCTAACATTACCAAGTCTTTAAAATTTCTTTTTCTAGCATCTACAATCACTAAGTCTCTACATTTTTAGCGTTATATCCTTTTCTGATTCTTAATTCCTAGATGCAAGGGATATAATATAAATAAAGTTTGATTATTTTCTGATGTTTAACCAATCATCCTGATTATGCAAAGCACCACCCATCTAGAACCAGCTGTGCAACATATTCCAACATTATGCACACAAGTCATATGTTGTCCCAAGATAAGTAACCTTGTACAAAAATAGCATAACATCCTCAACCTTGTTTAATCACCAAAATGTAGAAAAAGAACAATAATATATGTATGTTGATAACGGTTGAAAGAAACAACTCTTGTTCATAAATAAGGTGAAAAATATACGCCTTATTTGTTATTACAGTGTATTGTGTTAACATGCCATAGATCAATATACTGAAACTCCACGTCATATTGTTTTAAAATGCTATAGGTCAATATATTGATATTACACAGCGATAAACTAACCTGGAAGGAAGAGTTATCTTGCAAAAATTGTGAATTTTCCTTAGTATATGGCTCCTCCCATGCAAGCATAGTCACAAAAATAAGCCTCTGAAATACTAGCTCCTGGCATTTGTTAATCAATAAGTCTCCAGTAAAAAGATTCTCAATAATTCACATGGAGCTAAAGAATTATACATCAAACAATTAATATTGGACAAACTGATATTTTATACAGACAATAAATAATGATTATCATAGCCCTTGCGTTGGAGAATAAATATCCAGCTCCTTCTTGCTTGTGGTGATTTTCTTCAGTAAAATTAGTAAGGAAGGACTTTTTAATGGATGTCTGAAAATCCATAAAGAGTCAAATGTAATCTTCAGTGTCACAGAATGTCTTTTTCCACAATAGGATTAGTAATTATATTTCTTCATATATTTTCCCACTTTAAAGCTAATGTTTGAAAGACTTCAAAGAGTCTTTCTCACTCCACCTTATTATTTCTTCAATAAACCTTGTCACCTTGATGTGAATTATCCTTTTACTAATTGTGTGGTTGTGATGTGGAACTGAGTGAAACCAATCAACCTGTTCATGCTGATGCAGGATATCTGCTCATAGGAACCATCAAATTAGATCAAATAGTTGAAGCGATCAGACAAAGTGATCAGTCGAACCTGGTTGACTTGATCACATAAAATTAGTCACAAAATTTCAAATGATTCCCATGGATCAGGTGGTTTGGTTCAAAATAAGACATTTTATTCAGGTGAATCATGCATAGGGAAGAATGACATAGAACGAATTGAACCCAACCGACTGATTGATGCAAACATAGGATTCCTAGTAAGGCAAGGAATGGCGAAATAGGATCGTTCAGTCAAATAAACTGACCATATTACACTAGAATAGTTCTACTATTTGATTCATTCTCATGAATCAAGTCATTTTAGTTGAATGTTTATTGTGCCATTAGATGAAAGAGTTAATCAATATACTTATATATAGATGTGATAACTAATAAGAATGTCCATTAAACAATTACTGGTTAATAGCATTTTGAGAAAAAAAATTCTTTGTTCTTGTTGTGTGTAGTGTCCAAAGGTTTTATCCCCTTCCTTGGAAACATTAACAACCTTTAATTGTATTTGATGTTGTCCCGCCATGAGGAATCATAAATGGAATGTTAAATCCATTCCTATTTTTGGTTGGGCTATAGAATGAAATGGAAAAAAAAAGTAAATTAACCGCAATTTGGGAGAACTTTGGTCACCTTGGAGAGCTTTGCTTGCCAAGATCATTGAAGAAGAATGAGTTCTTCGGTTGTAGGATGTAGGCATTGTGATTGTCGTTTGACCATCACCACTCAGTCAATGGCACACCTAGCCACATCACCCAGTCTAAAATGATGTTTTTTCTTGAGAAAAGAGAGGGCAGACAACCTTGTCGTAGCCTTTGCCGCCACCGCCGCATACACCACTACTATGGCCATGGGAGTTAGGGAGAAGTGGTCTAGTGGGGGTGGAGCTGAGGTAAAGGAGGACGAGCTTTGGGGACAAGCAATGCACATCCAAGGATGACGAGGCAGGAAAAAATCTTTGCAAGGTTGTAGCAGCAACAACAAATAGAGTGGGCAATGGTGACCTTGATTGGAGAAGGGAAGGACCAAAGGAACTCCAGTTGTTGATGATGTGGTGGCGGATGGGGCTCTAGTTGAGGAGTGAGAACTTGGTGAGGATGCAGATTCAAGCTTAAGGAAGGTGTAGGAAGAGATGGAGAAATACACAAGGAGGGTTCCATGACCAATGGAGGTAGTGAGGGAAGTACAAGAGGGTGGCATGGGTCGCGTTCGATGGCGACTATGGGGGAGGTACACAAGGAGGGCATGAGTTGAATTTGGATAAGTAAATTTGAGATATTAGGTGCAGAATGTTGATTCTGATTCTTGAGGGATTTATTAATTTCATTCCACCTTAATAAATACAAACCAAACAATGGAATTGATTGGATCCATAATCAACCATTCCATTCAGGGAGTGATTTGTGAGAACCAAATGCAACCTAAGATGATTGAAGGTGAGTCTCAGGCTCATGGCTAACAATTACTATTTCTCCTTATTGTTCCATCACTTCAACAACCACCGATATCAACAAATTGATTCTTTGTCTCCAAATCTTTCACTTCCAACAAGGGAGTTTCCTACATCTCTTGTTGGAGTTCTTGTTTCTGATTAATATTGTGTTGATCTCTCATTCATGTCACATAATTCATGTTTAAGCAAGTACTTAAGTTTTTCTGTTCATTTTTTCCAACTCACAACTATTCACTATTTTTACTGTATTTGAACATCTGTTTACTGACAATTACCTAACTAGATCTTTCCCTTTTAAGAAGATTTTTTATGTCTATTTTGTTCGGAGAGTCTGGTATTAGAGAAACTAAAAGAATCATCAGTGGGCAAGGCTTGAGATAAGGAATTTTGGGGTCACTCCACCACATCTCATAATAATGGTTCAACATTTCTTCACCGTCTGTGAACTCTACAGCATGCAAAATGCCCATGATAAGCACCACATGCACATAGA
>JBBMKF010462889.1:0-11200 GCA_037834155.1 Curcuma caesia | reverse complement strand
GAAGGCGGTGGCGTTGGTCACGTTGTATACGCTGCAGATGTTCAGGATGTGGTTGGGCTGAGAGTCACCTGCGGTGATCCGACTCCATAGTATAAACGCCACGAACGCGAGCGCCGAAGCGACGTACGCCATGGTACGCGGTCGGGGCATCGGATGTGAGCTGTAGGGAGTACAGCACCGCAGGAGACCATCATAGATTATATAGAATTCAAATCCACTTTACGTTGGTCCAATATAACGCGTTTAGTAATCGATATAACGTATTTAGTCTAACAATATAACAAGGAAAATTATGACAACCCATTTAAAATTCATTTTGAAATTATAAATACGCTTTTTTAAAAAACTGAACATTTATTTATATTTATTTACAACGAGGGTTTTGATAGAAGGATCCAGAAACAACTGGTATTCCCTCTCAAGTCATTCATGCATGTAATCATAAAGTTATAAGTAGGTCTGCAAGACAAACATAGTTTAACATTAAATAAATAGATAAATGTAGTTTAACCTTTTAGTTTTGATCAACTCCAATCAAATGATATCATTATTTAATGAAGTGATGGAGTGAGTATAAAATAATAAAAAAATTTAAAGACAAATTTGTGGATAATTTATAAAGTTTTTCCTGATATTTGATAGCCTCTTTAAAATTTTAACATTCTAATAAAATTTTGAAGAGTATCACTATTTGATAGCTTGTTTACAAAATTCATCCTCTAGTTTCTCTAATTAATAGCCACTTCATGTATTCTAATTATTTAACAAGATAATTAATTTATGTTTTAAATAAGCCTCCATATAAATTTTGTCATTTCTCCTAAATTGGTAATTTAATTAGACAAAAAGAGACTATTCACACGTAGTATACAAATTTTACATCTTACCATTCTACACACAGTCTAAGTTGGCTTGAATACTCCTATACTCTTCCTTTAATTAGTTGATAGTTTAGATAATTCACACGAGAAAAAAAATAAAGAACCATTCAAACTTAGAAAAGAAATTGATTATAATTCTACAAAAAGCCTATGTTTGGTCATTTGACCATAAACTGACTTTGAATATACCTACCCAATTCTCAAATTATGTTTCTTATTCTCCTACCTACCTAATTACATTATATTGATCAACTACTTTTCTTTTAGTGCCCTCACAATCAATTAGAAAAGAAGTCAGTCATAATTCTACAAAAACTTGGACATATATGTTACTATTCTACATTGATAAGTTGACTTGTGGTCGTCAAAATTGAATTGAATACTCCTAGTCTCACACCTAAGCATAAAAATAAGGGGCATTCAAATTTGAAAAGGAAGTTGTTCGTGATTATTCATTGTCTAAATTGTCTCCTGGTGAGTGGGATACTCATAGTCTTCCTTCCTTTATTGAATGTACATTGTACATTGTCTAAATTGTCTCGTGATCTAAACTGAGTGGAACTCCTAATCGTCCCAATCGATAAAAAATAAGGCACCATTCAAACTTAAAAAAGAAGTTGATCATGATTCTATATTGTTTAAATTGTCTCGTGGTCTAAATATAATTGAGTGGAATACTCCTCGTCTTCTTTCATTTATTGATCAATAAAAATAAGGGACCATTCAAACTTGAAAAAGAAATTGATTATGATTCTACATTGTTTAAATTGTCTCGTGGTCTAAACTGAGTGTAATATTATTCCATTTAGTAAAAATAAGGGACCATTCAAATTTGAAAAAGAAGTAAAATTCTGTATCTTACCATCCCACATTGTCTGGAGTAACTTGTAGTACTCTTAATTAGTCTTCCTTCATTTGAAATTGTCAATTTATTTTATTCAAATTGTCAAATTATATATTTTACCTCTCTGATGGTGCTCTCGTAAATAATTAGGTTATATCGTCAATTTAATTTCCTCTGTTTCTAAAAATTGATTGGAGCAAAGAAATTGCAGTCTTTTCTGAAACATCATCGGTCAGTTTAAACAGCTGCTCTTATAATTAACTAGAAGGCATTACACAAGAATCGTGACAATCCAATTCTCAAGCTCAAACAATCTCGATATACAGATGTGACTCGCATCATGTAATTATATTCTGAATGATATATTTTACTTCATCATTCGTTTGTGAACATCAACGAGCAGAAAATTGCAATGTCTAAAAAGTTGCATGTGAAGCTGCATTTGGAATTGCATGTGACATCGAAGATGAGCCACCAGAGGATGAAGATGCTTCTTCATGAACCCTACTGCTGGCATCTATGAAGGTAGGTCTTGTTGGCTGAAGATTGTCATCAATTTGGTCCAGCAGCAGAACTACAATCTCTGACATGGCTGGCCTTGCAGCAACCGTTGACTGGGTGCAGAGAAGGGCAATCTTAATGATCCTTTTTACTTCTTCTGGTGAATAGTCACTAGGATCCAAGGTTTCGTCCACCATCTCCAATAACCGGTCTCCTTCATATAATTTCCAGGCCTGTTTCAGAAAAGGAAATAGATGAAGGTTCAAATCACTGGATGATCCTAGAACATTACTCCTATCGATAATTTGTGATAATAAAAGCAGATACAGAAACAAAACAAGTTTGATGTATCTCATCTCCCATCCAATATTTGTGATAGTTAGTAGCAACTGTCGTTACCCATTCAAGAAGATATTGAGTCACAGGTTCGAGTTTTATGTCGTTGCACTTCCGGCCGCTGATTATTTCAAGGACAACAACGCCATAGCTATATGTATCAACCTTTTCAGATAACTGCCCGTGAATTGCATACTCAGGTGCTGTATATCCGCTGCATGATACATCGAGAACTTTGAATCAATAGATGTACACTTTCCTTAATGCATCATAAAAGAAACAAGCATGTAGCAATTACCAAAGAAAATGACTGCAGATGAATGACAATAACAAAGAATATAGAATACTGTTAAGACTCACAAAGTGCCAGCAAATATAGTGCTAAGGTGACTCTTGTCCTCAGGGAGAAGTCGTGCCAGCCCAAAATCTGCAACCTTTGGCTGGAAATTGTTATCGAGCAGAATGTTGCTGCATTTTATATCGCGGTGTATGATACGGACATGGAATTCTTGATGCATGTAAGCAAGACCACGAGCTGTCCCAACAATTATATCAAATCTCTGACTCCAGTTGAGGAACCCATGTTTATCGCCTTCCAAATGATTTTTAAACAATACCGAGGCTCATATTAAACAACAAAGCATACAATTCAAAGACAAATGTAAGCAGCTTGTATGTGAAAAATAAGGAGTTACCAAATATGAACTTGTCAAGGCTGCCATTTGCCATATACTCATAGACAAGAAGAAAATCATCACGTTTGCTAGAATATCCAAGCAGACGAACTAAATTTCTATGATGAATATTGCTAATCAGCTTCACTTCGCTATGAAAATCAGCTCTTGCTCTACTGGTTTGAGCAATTGCCAGCCGTTTTACAGCGACCGTTCTCCCATTTTTAAGTTGACCCTGTGAAAATTATAATTGTCAGTACATCTGCATTCATTCTGTTAGTAAAGTATAGTATGGAGATGACTGACTATACTAACTTTTTTTTTTGTATTTTCTGTTGATAAAAAATGATCACATACTTTTACCAAAAATTTCACTTGGAAATTATGATTCGTCAAGAAAGCAACAGCTTTAACAGTTCAGGACTTCACCTTGTACACATCTCCAAATCCTCCTCCTCCTAGTTTATTTTTTTCACTGAAATTATTTGTAGCATTTTTTAGATCCTTGTAATGGAAATTTAGCGAACCCTGTAATTTGGTTCCTCCCAATGCATCTCCTGCACAAAGATAACATCGTGAGAACTATTTAAACAAGAAACGATAAAGGCACACCCAGTCAAAGAATGTGAATCACTGTGAGAATCCTTGAATCTGCTTCGGCAACAAAATGCTAATTAAAATAAACACAACAAATGGTCTCGAACAAACACAATGCTCAGCTTGACAATGAGCATGCTACCAGAAACTGGAACAAAACTAGGAACTCGGTTTATGACGACACTAATCAAACAAAATGATAATTAGCAGATCAATACTTGATGGAAAATTAGCAGATCAATAAAGATAAGCTCAGATTCATAAACCTTCAGAAGGACTTCGTTGATTTCTGGATCTTCTAATCCACAGAAGAGATGTAACCCCTAGGAGAAGCAACAGGCCGCCGACTCCTCCAGCAACTCCCCCAAGTAAGGCCCCCTTATTGCTCGATTTCGCTCTTCCTGTGTTCCATCATCACATTCCGAGCTTCAAGTCGAAATATAAATCACTACTTTCTTGAAAAGATGAACAAAAATTAATTGCCGAAGAAAAATCTAATTTTTCTATGTATATTTGAAATAAAAAAAGTAGTTCAGTTAATTGGTGAACGGGTCAATGGAGGAGTCACGGCACCTGAATTTGTCAAGTAAGGCGACAGATCCACCGTGCGATTGGCCGGGAAGAAGGACTCGTCGGAGTACCTCATGAAACATAAGGGGTCCAGAGCTCTCCCGTCGACGCCTGGCAAGCACAGCATCACGTTGCCGACTGCCACTGCCAGGCACCGCTCACACAATTCCTCGCTTATAGTCTCCACGCACTGCGCTACAGCGAACACTCCCTCCCTCTCCGCCGCCGCGAAAAACTCCGGGATTCTCGGCGTGGCAGCGCTCAAATCCGCCACCAGCGAACTCACCGAGGTGGTGAAGCCTCCGGTGGTTGCGCTGCGGCCGCCGCACGAGTTCCCGTTCTCGTCGGGCATCACCTGGTCGAAAAAGGGGACGCTCTCGTAGCGGAGGAAGCAGCCGTCGTAGATGACCCGGCCACCGTAGGCAGAACCGCAACGGCGAATCCAATCTTCGGCGGTGGAGAAGCACGCGAGGCAGTCGGCGGCGGAGAGGTAACCGCGGCACTGGAACAGGGCGTAGACGGACTGCACGGAGGGGCGGTGCGCGATGGCGAAGAGAGAGGAGTTGCTGGCAGAGATGGAGGAGCGGAGATCGGCGAGGGTGTCGTTGAAGGTTGCGGCGAAGGCGGAGGCGTTGGTGACGAGGTATGAGCTGCAGCCGTCTCGAAGGAAATTGGTCTGGGGGTCACCGACGGTAACACGACTCCACAGTAGAAGCACCACGAACCCAAGAGCGGCGAATCTCATGATGATCGGGTCACCGCACCGATAGAGAAGATTGGCCTTAACTCCTTCTATGAACACGATGACGAAGTTGTGGATTCATGCTTTATTACTGTCATTTGTAATAAATATGAAGTATTATTCAGTCAACAACGATGTAACATAATGTGGAAAACTCTCTTATCCTCTTTTCTTGAAAAATATTAATTTAAATATTTTTTAAAAAAAAAAAAGAGAGAAAGATTTTTTTCCTATTATTGTAGTTTTTTTAAGTGATTTTTAATTTGGACGTCACTAATTTCAATCCAACCGACTCAATTAATCCACATAATATATACATATATAATTAATTTATTATATATTAACTCAGCACCCATAGTTTAATTTGAACTACGGTGTATTATACGATATTTTACTCTAATAATGAAAATTTTAATACGTTGACGGTTGAGTGAGAAGTCATATGTACGATTTATCTTAATTAGTACTCAATGAAAGCTTTTTATAAAGTCGGAACAATCATCTCTAAAATTTAATCTGTTCAAAAAATTAAATACTTAGATTATATATATATATATATAATTTATTTATTTGGCTTTTTCTTGATTGAATTTAATTACGAATCTGGATTGATCTATATATGATCAGCTCTACTTAACACTAAGGAACTCAACTCAGTGTTGTTGCAACCAGTGCAAGTTAGAGTGGATGAATAACTCTTTTCGCATCGATAAATTAGATAGTAGAAATTTGAAATAAATCGACAACACAATACAAACACGGTCAATTTCCTTGGTTCATAACCTTCCAAAATTGCGACATCCAATATGTAGTCCTAACGAACTATCACTACTAAACTTTCTCTTTCTAAAATATCTTCTGGAGGTGGAGAAGCTTCTTACAATCTATTTCTAACAACCACTACAACAAGAATGTGAATATATAAAAACAAATACAAGGAAAGTAACTATTTTACAAGAATCTTACTTTTGATCGTTGTTGATTGTTTTATAATGCTTCTTGTTAGTCTGGAACTGAAACAACACTTCATTCTTAAATCCTCAAGAATTGGCATATTCAAACTTCTTCGAAATCCTCTTTTATAGAGTTGTTATCGGGCTGATTTTTGTCTATCAGTTGATTGCCAAATTCCATCAATCGACTTCCTGTTGAATTCGATCGTTGCATGTGTAGAGCCCATCAACTCTTACTAACTTAGTTTAACACAAACCCATCAACCGATTGATGTGCCCAATAGTCGATTGATTGTATAGAGCCATCAACTGCTAAACCCTAAAACGCTTACTGACCCGTTGGACTCGATCGCTAAATCAATTCTAAAACCTTTTGTTCACATGAACAGTGACATCAATCGATTGCTAATTGATGCAGTGGATAACTATCGATTCTATTGATTCACACACGAATGTGGGAAGCGATCTTCTAAATCCTATTGATTTCGTAGAATGCCAAGAAATAGGCAATCAAACTCGACGTTTGAGGGAAAATGACGTGATCACAAATTCTTATTAATAAAAAATTATCTCCAAAACAACTAAACAAATAATTTAAATAGACTCCAACTCTAACCTTATGAAAGATGAAAATACCCCTACAATCCTATCTCGATGAAATAGTAAAAAAATTAAAATTACTTCTGTTCCTGCATCATTCTCTTTGGGGTGGAGTAAATTTATCCTTGAATTATTGGTCATATCATCATCAAAAGAATCACCATGGAAAGGTGATTTGTTGACTAGGGAGGCGTAACGTGACGACGATGACAGTGAACAATGATGCTCCACTTCATGTGTTGACTAGCTAAGTGGAAAGCGAACAAAAACCTTCGAAATCATCCTTGTCTCTGTAGTAGAACATGTTTCTATCAAATATCATGGATGATCAAGCCATTGGCCAACGAACTGACTAACGTGCATGCTTCCTAAATATAATCGTCGGAAGGGAAGAGACTTGAAAATACTAAAAAAAAATTAGAATGACACCGAAAATAGATCCCGACAAGCCACACCAATGTTCAAGCTAGTATTTTGTACACATGGGTATAAACAACTTTTTATAGAGTTGTTTTCCGAAATATCAATGCTCATTTAATTAATATTTTGAAATACACATTCCAATTGTCCATGTCTTCCAAAATATTTTTTTTTGTTCTTCAAGGGAAACAGTCTTAAAATTTCCTGATCTTAAGGATGAACTAACTTTACAGGTCTCGCCTAGAAGTGAAAGACGAAAGATCTGAGACCGAGACGAGGTTGGCGTATGAGACCAAGGTAAGGTTGAGCGGTGACCGAGGTCAGGGCTATAAGATCGAGGTTGGAACCCGAGACTAGGGTGAGATCGGTGTATGAGTCCGAGCAGATGCCAAGATCGAGACCCGAGACTGGGATGAGATCGGTATAAGAGTCCGAGCAGATGTAGGTCGGGACCCAAGGCTGGCATGAGATCAAAACATGAGTCTAAGTAGATGTTGAGATTGGGACCCGAGGCTGGAATATAATCAACACAAAAGTTCGAGCAGACGCTGAGGTCGGGATCCGAGACTGGGATGAGATTGGAACATGAGTCGGAGCAGATGTCGAGATCGGGATCCAAAGTTGAAATGAGGTCAGCCTATGAGATCAAGTAGACGTCAACTTTGGGACCCAATACCGAGGTGATGTCGATGCATCAGGCCGAGTAGAGGTCGAATTCGGGACCCAAGGCTGAGGTTACCAATGGGTCACCTTATGAGATTTGTCTAATTTTTTTTATCTTGCCTAATAGCTCCATGCACATCACTCCAAGTCTAGGGCTACGTGCCAGCTTTAAACTTCTATCATATCACAAACCTCCTTAATTAGTCTATAGAGACATAATTCGACTAATTAGATTGTGTTGAGTTATCTCGGAGACATCCAGCTTGACGAGCCGTGGTACAGATGCATTACCAGTCAAGTTCTTATTCCCAAGGAGATGAGATATCATCACTTATCAGTCTTATCATTGGCGCCTTTCGCAGCTGCATTAATAGAGGCGTGCACTATCTTCCTCAAGCTGGGAGAATACCCTGTTGCATTAATGGTGGCAATGTGGGAAAATGACCCTGTTGATGTAATCGCAAATCAAATGGTGATATTGATTCCTTATCCATACGGTTCGACATATGATGGTTGAATTTAAATAATTACATCATTTGAGGCATTATTGAGCCGAACAATAATGAGATAGATTATATCATGATAATTATGTTGGACGGGTCATACGATGCGACAACTAAGATGAGATCTCACTCGCTACAAAAAAAGTTGATTTAGTGACAAATTTTGCGATAAATTTAAAAAAAATCATCGCAAAAATATTTGCAACGAAAATTTTTTGTTACTTTGTCGTCAATTTTTGCGATGAAATTTCTATGTTTCGTCGTAAATTTTAGCGATGGAAAACGTTTTTCGTTGTCAAATTCATTGCTAATCGGCGACGAAAACGATTTTATCACCGATCGGTGACGAACAAATTTCGTCGTTGATCAGCGACGAAAGACAATTTTGTCGTCCATCGGCGACGAAGAGGAATTCGTTGTCAATTGGCGAGTGGCGACGAATGTTATTCATCGCTAATTGGCGATGAAAATGAGTTTCATCGTCAATTGGTGATGAATTTTACGATGAAAATCTATTTTCATTGTAAAATATCGATAAATAGTAAATTACTATAGAACGATGCTGCCAAGCTAGCATGAGCTTTGACCTCAATTTGACTTTTAACTATAAAGATGTGGTCGACGTGACCTGCCTGGGAGGCGGCCACATCATATATCGCGCATGGTAGGCGACCATGTCACACATTGCATGCGCATCATATTCATTATCAGAAGATCCACCGTCAACATGTGGATCCACTGACACTGCCATCCGATGCATACAAGAAGAACAAAAAGCAAATCCCAGATTCCACCGCGATATCTCCTAAAAATATAACCCTATTTTGTTATGTGAATTTGTCTTCTTCCTCCTCCATCCTCGCTTGAAAATACGAGCTTCTGCCATTGGACTCTAGCATTAGTTTCTGAACGTTTTGAAGAAAATTTGCAAATGGAGGTGTCGAAACATGATCAGATCCAGACAAATGGAAGAAAAAACATCGTCATACTTCTCTGATGATGAGTTCTTCAAGCACGGAGCCCCGTCAAACATATCATCATCATATATCGGATTATCATAAACAAGCGCAACCAACACAGTCTTTGTAGTGGAATCCATGAGGCCATCAAATATGCCATCCAAGTTGATATCCTCCTCCACATCGTCATCAAGGGTTGGACTGAGCCCTATAGAAGCCCTAATCTGTTGCTTCTCTTGGTCTTCATCATTGGATTCATCGTCTTCATCGCCACTACCTTCGGCGTCTTCCTCATAAACATCCTTCACATCTAAGGTTGCTTGGTGACAATTATTACGTTGAGCTAAATTTCCTCTATTCAAGGTTCTCAATAATGTTGTCATTCTCTCTATTACCTGATCTACAAATATGTTACATTGTCTATCGTTCATCTCTCAAAATCATTATTCCATATCGTGATCAAAAGTGTAATCGACGGGTTGCTATCACCTCAGCAGCATGATTCTGCAAGATCAATCTTATTCTGATACTAACTAACGCAGCGGATAACTATCAATTCCATTGATTGATGCACGAATACCAGAAGCGATCTTCTAAACCCTATTAATTCCATAGAATGTCAAGAGATATGCAACCAAACTCAACATTTGGAAAAAAAAACCCAACGCGGCGGCAAATTCTTATTAATAAGAAAACTATACCCAAAATAATTAAATAAATAATTTTAAGAGATTCAAACATAATCCTATGAAAGACAAAAATATCTCTAAACTCCTAACTCGATGAAATAGTAAAAAGATTAAAATTACTTTTGTTCTTGCATCACTAACCTTTAGCAATCGAATCGATTGATCATGACTAATCGAATTAAACAATCACGTTCAAAAAATTTTATTCACTGTTACAGTGTTATCAATCGATTGATTAAAATCATTTATTGACTAATAGTGCAACAAACCCCCCCCCTTAAACATCGCAAACACTGAATTTGAGGTTGATTGCTACTATCTAACAATCAACTAATACCTTTGTTTCAGTCTTTCTAAGATTGAATTCTCGTCATTGACTTCAAATTATTAAAACTTCCTTTACCAAGGATTTGATTCATTTTTATCCGTCGGAATCATTGCTCTAACATCTGATCAATTAATCCTGACCTGTTGAAACTTCACGCGTTGTGCTCTCCCTAACACTCCCTCCCTCTTCGACGTCCTCGGTGTGACGGTGCTCAAATCCTCCAACAACGCCCCAAGCGCCGCGATGAACCCACTCGTTGCATTGCGACTGCTGACACAATAGTTGGAGTTCCCCGGGCGCGTGCCATGGTTGAAGAACGAGGCGCTCTCATAGCGTAAGAAGCACCTGTCGTAGATTACACAGGCGTCATTGGCAACGCTGCACTTGTGGATGATGTGGACCACGCAGCAAAGAAGCAAGCGAGGGAGTCGACAGCGGAGAGGTAGCCGCGGCACTGGAGGAGAGCATAGACTGGCTGCGTAGTGGGAGCCCTAGGCGGTCGCGCGCGAAGTAGCAACGGGGCTGCTGAGAGTGGCTGCTGAGATGGTGGAGCGGAGTTCGACAAAGTTGCGATTGATAGTTGTTATGGGTGTTATAGCCCCCCATCTAGGATTAGGCCCACTCGGCCCATTCGGTGTTCAGCTCGGCTCGGCAGCCCTCCATTCAGGCCATTCGGCTCGGCAGTCAGCTTGGCTCGGCAGCCCACTTCAGTTCAGTTCGGCTCGGCAACCAGTTCGGCTCGGCAGTCAGCTTGGCTCGGCAGCCCACTTCAGCTCAGTTCGGCTCGGCAGTCAGCTTGGCTCAGCAGCCCACTTCAGCTCAGTTCGGCTCGGCAGTCAGTTCGGCTCGGCAGTCAGTTCGGCTCGGCTGCCCAGCATTGCCTTTCGGCTCGGCTCGGCAGCCCTCCATTCATGCCATTCGGCTCGGCAGCTCTCCATTC
>JBBMKF010462881.1:0-11202 GCA_037834155.1 Curcuma caesia | reverse complement strand
CCACCTTAGCGGCTCCACACGGTCGGCCCCACGACCATATGTGAGGAGGTAAATCGAGAAAGTACAGTTGGTTACAACGCAAGAGGGTATTGCCTGGCTTCGCCAGGATTCGAATCCTTGCCCTCTTCTGCAAGTTTGTTGCGTCGTAACCAACTCACCTATGCCCCGGGGGCGCCTAATCAAAGAATCAATTTTTATGGTAATGATGTACTTAGTGATTTATTCAAATATTTATTATTTAAATCATAAATACGGTATACGATATGATTTTTTTTAATGAAATAACTTTTTTCACTTTTCATGAAATCGAATTAATTATAAACAAAACAATCTATAACCTAACAGACAAAGCAGTTGGCTATCAAATTGGCCAACAAGCTGGGCCCACCCCGCACAAATGTAGTTTGGGCCCCTCCAACACCAATCATGCTTCATTTTTTTTCCTTCACCCCCTCAAAATGATATAATTTTTATTGAACTCCCCCATAACTGATCCTGTCTTTGGTCTGTTTACAACGAAGGACGGATTGAAGAAAGATGGATCATACTTAGAAAGAGGTCCATGGTGGAAAAGAAAGAGAGAAAGGTGAGAGAGCTCATGGCGAGAAAATAAAGAAAGAAAAAGACTAGATGGTCATTATGAGCTCGCAAGAGAACAAGTTCTCTATGCTATTGTTACGAGCTCACTAGGACTTAGTCACAAACTCGTAGTCAAGTCAAGATCACGAGTGGGCTATGAACTCATCCTTGGATCTCACAATAGTAAAGTATGTGAGTAAGAGGGGAAAAAGATGGTTTGTCCAATTTTTATGGATAAAAAATTGAACAAAATAAATCCTTTGACAAAATATAATTTGCATAATTTTGGATAAATAGAAGAATAAATAAATATAAAGTATCCTTTAACATATATATAGTAAAATTTTGAATATAATAAAGTTTTACATTGATATATTAAATGATAGCATAAGGTATAGTATGATTTCGTAATAACTTTATATATCATTTAATATGTTCATATATTGGTGTTTTAAATTATACTATTAATATATTAAAATTTTAAATATTCATATGCTACGATTATAATATATGATTAATTAAAACAGCCCCAAACCATTTTAATTAATCAACTTATTTAGTATTATTATAATAATTTTGATCAAAATTATTTCATTATCTAATAATTTTTTTATCAATATTAGAGAAGTTTTAATCAAGTTAGAATAGTTTTGATTAAGTTGAAGTAATTTTAATAGTGTTAAAATAGTTTTATTTACAATTATTTCATGTCGTAATAATTTTGATCAAAATTATTATAATAATATTAAAATAATTTAGGTCAAATTATAATAATTTTAACTATAAAAATGGCATTAGAATAGTTTTGACTAATATTAGAATAACTTTGGTTAATAATGAGGTAATTTAATTAATATTGAAGTAGTTTTGATTAATATTAAAGTAATTTTGATTAAATTAAAATATTTTTTGTTAAAATTATTATAATAGCGTTGGACTAATTTATGGAAAAAGATGTTAAGATAAAAAAATTAATGAGACATTCTTTCCATATTTTGACTGATAATGAAATTAAAATGCAAATTTTAATTTTTACCCGAATTAATAGTAAATTTAATAAAATTTTAAAAATACTCATTGAAAATTTAATAAACTAATTTTACCTCAACTATTAAATTTTATTATTTAAAAATTAATTTAGAAAAATAAGGTAGATATTAATTTTGAGGCAAATTCTCAATGAAATTAAAAAAATTAAAATATATCCAAGAAGTGTTTTGAAAATACTGATAAATTTAGGGGGCATGTAGAAAACTAAGACCTGTATTTATTACTCCCTCCCATCCATCCATCGCTCCCAATCGTTGCATTTCCCCCTTCTTCGTTATGGAGAAGTGCAGGTCCTTCCCGGCGTCTTCCTCCTCCTCCTCCTCCGCCTACTCCTCCTTCTCCTCCTCACCTGCCGCCGGAGGAGGGTTTGGGTTCGACAACCGGTCCAAATCCTACAGCTTCAACGGGCCTAGCGGCGCGACCGACCCCGAGCAAAAGCGCAAGCGCCGCATCGCGTCTTACAATTCCTTCGCCACAGAGCGCAAGCTCAAGTCCTCCCTCTCCAGCAGCTTCAAGTGGATCAAGAACAAGTTCTCCGACGCCATCTACGGCCTCTAGGATCCCTCATCCCTATATACGTGTGTGGATCGATTTGGGTTGTTATGTTTCCGATCGATGAAAACTTCCCGATCGATTCAAAGGCGAACAAATCATCAGGTTGGTGTTTATAAATTAGTATTGAATCCGTCGGTGCTTTTCGATCGGATTTGGTGTCCAAAATTTGATCTATTCCTGCCTCTCCTTCACCATGATCCAACTACTTCCATATACACGCGCGTGGATCCGCTTTTTCTTTTTTAGGGATTTGGGTTTCTCTGTTCCAGATGAAATACTGCTTGATTCACCCAAAGGGATCAGGCGGTGTTAATGTTTATAATCAGTATTGAATCTGTCGATGCTATCTGGTTTCCGTGTTCAAAACGTTGATCATTTTGCGATTTCATAAGTTTTTCCTTCTCGATATTGATCTGATTTGATCTCACAGACCAAGTGTTCGGGGAGGTGCACACAATAATAAAGCGAATTTTTGGCAGAGAACATACGAACTACATTGGATTAAGCCGTCTTTACTGGAGCATGCTCTTGAAAGGATTCATGGTTGAGCTTGATTATGTTCTTGAACAAGCGATTAGAGCAGCCCAAGTGATTGGATGTTAGTGGCCGGCAAGATCATCGCTTTCCAGTGACGGACGCACCATTAGTGATCACAAAATCAATAAAATAAAGTTTTTTTTTGAAAATGATGAATTATTATTTATTTTAAAAAATAAATACAATAAAATTTTGGATAAAAATTAGTGTTAATAGATTAATATAGGACAATTTTAAAATAGTATATTATATCTTTTATTTTAAAAATACATAATATCGATTAAAATATTCAATATTTTATAAAAACATAGAAAAAATAATAGGTTAGAAAATTTGGTCCTACCTCTACTTCTACTTCTACTTGTACTCCATTTGCTACTGGCTCGAAATGGCTGGAATAAGGGGAATGGTTGGGGGTAGCAAGCGGCGATCCTCTACGACCGCTCCCCGGACGCCTTCCCAACCGGCCACGAAAAACCCTCCGCCGCCTCTTACGGCTGAGGAGCTGACCCATTTCCTCCACATCCTCTCCTCCGCGCTGTCCGGCTCCCTGCGCTTCCGCTCCTCCGCCGATCTCCTCCTCCTCCCTTCCCAGTCCCTCGATCTCGACTCCTCCATCGCCGCCGCCGCCGCATCCCTCTCCGGACTCCTGTCCGTCCTCCCTCCCCATTCCCTCTCAATCGATCCGCCTCCTCCTCCCTCCGCCCCTTGGTTCTCCCGCTTCCTGGCCTCCGCCGCCGTCGACGATGTCCGATGGGCCGAGTCCTTCCGCATGTCGAAGCGATCCTTCGGCGCCCTCCTTCAGTCTCTCTACCCTGCCCTCCAATCGGACCTTTCCGTTCCCGCTGACGTCAAGCTCGGCGCCGCTCTCTTCCGCCTCGCCCACGCCGCTCCTTACCGCGCCGTCGCCCACCGATTCGGCCTCCCTTCGCCGGAAGCCGCGTGCCGCTCCTTCTACGAGGTCTGCAAAGCCGCCGTCGACCGGCTCGGCCACCTCTTCGAGTTCTCCGCCGACCTCGAACGCGTCGTCCGTGGGTTCGATCGGCTGTCGCTGCCCAACTGCTGTGGCGTGCTCGGTTTCACCCGATTCACCGTCGAAGGGACCGCACGAGGAGGATCCATCGTCGCGCAGGGGTTGGTGGATTCGGAAGGGAGGTTTCTTGACATCTCCGTCGGGTGGCACGGATCGACCACACCTGCTGAGATAGTCACCAAATCGAAGCTCTCCAAAACTCAAGCTTTGCTGCTGGGAGCTGCTTCGTCCACCAGGGAGCTTAACGGGGGTTCTTTGCCTAAGTATTTGCTGGGCGGCTCCTTCTGCCCTCTTCTACCCTGGTTGCTGACACCATACAGAGACGGTGACTCGAGCTCGAACTCCTCCAAAGCTGCGACATTCAACCATTTCCACGCTTGCGCCATGGAGCTGGTGAACAGGGCCTTCGCGCGACTTCGCACGCAATGGCGGCTTCTACCCACAAGCTGGAAGGAGGAGTGCGTTCAGGCTCTGCCCTATGTGGTGGTAACAAGCTGTTTGCTCCACAACTTCCTCATCAAGTCTGGTGACTTCATGGCGGATGGAACTGACACCAGTGTGGTGCAGCAAGAGTTTCCAAATTTCGATGGGAAGGATGATGAGAATGGGCAAAGGATCAGGGACATACTTGCCTCTCACTTAGCAAGGTAAATACTATCTAAGACTTAATTTTGTTACAATGCATCTATTTTTAGTGTTTTGTATCTGATCTTAGCTAATTGCAAACTAGTGCTTCAGGAACATATTAGCTTTTGCTAAATGCAATGCTTCAAATCTTTGGTTGCCTATGTCAATTGTCTATGTTTGTTCAGGTGTGAAGGGTAAAACTTGTAGTAGCATTTGCTAATAAACTAAAGAACTTAGAAATTGAGATGAATGGCACTAACTTGGTGTTGTTTATGATCAAAAGGCTTATTGACACTAGAATTTTACATGTTTGATCTTTGAGAATTATCTTTGTTCGTGTGCTGTCGAGGTCAAAATATGTTAGAACCAATTAAAGACTAATTTACTAGTGGGATTTAGCTCAAAAAAGCAGGATCTAACTTGGTGTTTTTGGAGTCCCTGAGAAGCTTTTCTGAAAGTGCTGTCTCTCAGAGACAAAGCAGAGAAGAGTAACAAAGATCGTTGGTGCCAAATTGTTCAAACTGTTCCTCATGTTCTAACTCCCAACTCTAGTGAGAAAACCAGAAACAGAAAGCAGCCTTAACAAATGGATCTCGTTTCTATCTTGAACTGAATCTGATCAGTGACAAGTCTAGTGCATTTTCTAGCATACATTTGGTATTGTGGGACATTATGGACTGAACTAATAGCTTGGGAACTGAGTGTTCTAGCTATTAAGCTATTAACTCTATATTTCTTTGTTTGTTTGACCCTCGAGAAATAGTTTTATTGATCTGTAGAAGCTGTTGTAGTATGGGACCAGCTATTGCACTCTTATGCTGTGTTTACGGAAGGATTCCAAATCTACATAAGAGCATGAATCCCAACCATCACGAGAGGAATCAAGCAGAGATGAATTGGCAGAAGTGCAAGGAAGGAACCAAAATTTGGTTCGAAATCCAAATTAACCATCACGATCAAGCCTTTATTTGTTGCTGTTCCACTCATTTTCTTGTCATTCAGCTTCAACTAATTGTTTGAGAAGTGAGGCACGACTAGCACTGGGATCAACTGAAGGATTCTACAATCCAGTATTTTTCATTCAAGTAATTTGAGGTATGCTCTCTAATACGATTTTAGTTTTGTTTTCACTCTAGTAAAAGATAGAATTCATCTCTAGTGGTCTCACACAGCTAATCTCACGATTATACATGAGAAAATAAATTAAAAAATTATAATTGATTATTACACTATACTAAAACAATCCATATATCGATTTGTACCCTTGTCCCATTAATGCGATAGGAAAAGAAAAAAAAACACTCACGATATGGAGACAAAGAACAGGAGACAACAATGCGACATTTATTAAATCCTATCCTATCTGTTTGCTGATGCCGACCACGCATGTAGGTGTGCAGTTGTCGCCCAACTAATCGACAACTAATGCTACGTCTTTCGATCCACACACAACGTGTCTATCTCCGACTGTCACGACGACACCCAACCAACTTTAATAATAGCTCGCAGATGCCCGCCTCCGCTATAGCTGTTCGAGCATCGGAGGAGCCATCGAATCGCCTGCCGGCTTACGATCTGGTAATTTCGTGGGTGGCATCGATCGTAATAATGTACAAGTGCTAGGACCTTTTTTCACGCGGCAAGTCCACTGCATTGCCCATGGAATTAGTGAATCCGTGGCTTCCCGCCCATGGAGTGTCGAGCCGACCGACTTGCGCCTGAGCCAATTCCCCCGTAACTTGTAGTTTATTACGCTTGTGCCCCTTTCTGGCTTCGCTATAAATACCACACCGGAGTTGATCGATGTTTGCCAAAATAGCCACCGATTAGGGTATGGCTTCTTCTAGAAGATCCACGGGATCAGCGTGTCCTTTCCGGCGGTCGATTTCCCGGGCAGAGGGCCTCTCCGGCTTCGCGTCGTCCTCCACCAGCCTCTCCGCTCGCTCGCCTGCTACCTTCTTCCACCATCACCAGCGATCCGCCTCCCCCACCCGCGTGCACCTCGCCTGTGCTGGATCTGCTCTCGGCCCCTCCGTGCGATTCTCCTCCCATAACCGGTCCACCTCTCCTGCTCGCTCCATCGCCACGGCGGCCGACAAGCGATCTGCCCCTGCTCGACGACGCACCTGCCTCTGTTCACCCTCCACCCACCCCGGATCCTTCCGATGCCACCTCCACAAGGGCCTCAACCGCCGCGAAGGCGGCGGCTCCACCACCGCCGCTGCTTCGCCGTCGAACAGGCTTAATGCGAGGAGGTCCGCGATGGCCAACTCACTGGTCCGGATCGGAGCGGTTGAGGGAGAGTTGGTGAAGCGCGCCCTCTCCGCTCTCATCCGCCCGTCCTCCCACCAGCAGCGGCGGCGGGTTGCTTTCCAACCCCGCCCTAGCCGCCTCTCCCGGATGTCCAAGGCCGAAGATCCCTAAATCTCCGCCATCTGATTCGCCCGCCGATCTAGAACCAGGTTCGTCGAAAAACAACAAGCACTATTCTTCCACTCTCTTCTCCTCGCCATCACAGCCAGGATCGAGGGCGATCTTCGGATTCCGATCGGAGGCCACATCAGAGTTTTTTTCCTTCCATTTTGGGCAAATTTTTTTTGTACCAATAAAGGCAGGTTAGACATAGATGGAATTGACGCGGCGATTTGATCTGAGCCGTCGGTTTTGTACATACTCTCATCAAGCTAGCGTCGATGCTACGCTGGAACAAACACTTTGGAGAAAAGAAATCAAAATTCATTCTGAATTACACTCCATTAACTTTTCAATAATCTTGCGTACTAATTCGTCGATGCAAAACCAATAGGATCTGATGTGCTTGTGGTTTTTGTCTGCAGTGATGGGAGTCATCTCCGTTGTTTTCCCTCTATGCGTCTCGTTTGGAAGGAGCCGCCGTTGGTTCACACTTGGTTTGTGTCGTGCGTCGTTCCACGATCATCAGGTAAATTTCTTTTCTTTTAAATTACTAAAAATACTACATTTTTGCAGGGAGTTGCGTTTGGATGCTTCAATCTGGCGAGAGAGAGAAACAAGCTTAATTCACATCAAAATTATAAATAAACATATATCTCCTTATTTATTATAATTCATAGCTAAATAATAAAGAATTTATTTATAACGCAAAGTATATTTAGTTAATATATAAATAATTATATAGAAAATATTAAAATATATTACAAAATTATTAATTATAGTAAATAATTTTAATAATTTGAAAGAATTCTCCAACTTTTCAATAACTCTATGCTAATGCGGACCAAATCCTGGTAGCGGTTGATGGCCATGTGGACGCCATAAGTGTTGAGAAATTATGATGCGTTAAGGCAAAGGATTACTTGGTGAAAACGAAGAGGACAAACCTTTAAAAATTGCACCAATAGTAGATGCATTTCATAAGGTTTTTTAAAATCAAAATCGATGAAGACTTTTTCATTTATCTGTTGTTATGTATTCTATGGAAGATGCTCAGGGAATCAGATCTATCATCCACTACTTTCTTCGTTCACCAAGTGTCAGGTAGTCTCTGAAAGTGATTCAGGAAACCAATTCTGACATCCATTACTTGTTCCTTCTTTCAAAAGACGTTACATATCCACCTACTGGTTTATCCTCTTTTTCTAAAAAAAAAAAAGTAAAATTCGTCACTCCAGTGATCTCATACGGTTGGTCTCATGACCATCTATGAGAAGATAAATCAAGAAATTGTAGTTGGTCACGATGGAGAAGGTATTGCTCTGCTTCGTCGAGATTTGAATCCTTGTCCTCTTTTGCAAGTCTGTTTTGTTGTAACCAACTCAGTTATGTTATGAGAATCACTTATTAATTTATTTGAACATTGAGTCTAGATGCTCGATTGAAATCGTATCTAAGTATTAGAGTTGGATGCTTGATTAAAAGTGAATATCTTAGCAATGAATATCTTAGCAATGAAGTCAGAAGCTAAGTCTGAGCACTTAGGATGTAGTCCCTGAGGCATAGTTGAGTTGGTTATGACGCAGTAGACTTATAGAAGATAGCAAGAGTTCGAATCTTGGTGAAGCCAGACAATACCCTTCTGCGTCGTGACCAATTGTAGTTTTTCGATTTACCTTCTCATAGATGGTCGTGGGACCGACTGTGTGGGGCCGCTAAGGTAGCGGATTTCACCTTTTGCAAAAGAGCACTTAGGATGTATGAGCATTGAAGTTTGATATTCAATAGAAATTAATATTCGTACATCGAGAGTTTGTGCTCGATAAAAAGCCAATGTCTGAGCATTAAAATCGAGTGCTTGGTAAGAAGCAGCATTTGTGCGATGAGGTCAAGTGGTCGGTAGGAACCAACATTGACAATATATTTTAAATGCTTTAATTTAAAGGTTATTAAATTATATTTAGTTGCTACTAAATTCTATTATAGATATAGCTAATTGTATTTAAGATATTATAGATTATAAAATTACAGACGAATAGTACATCGTATCCTGTGGGAAAGAACCTTCACAGTAATCCTTTCCTATCCTTCATCTTTAAGGATGGTGTTTGACCCTCTTGTATCATGATAGTGACTGATTGACCACAGAATAATAAAATTATTTAAGTAAAATATTTACAAATTAATTTTAAAAATCTAAATCGTGAGGCTCGCAAGTCTTGTTATCGTAGCTTCCGTAGGATCTATGACCGTTAGATGTTTAGAATTCTTTTTCGTTTTTTGTTAAATCTATTTTACATTTAAGCAGCCTGGTAAATAGCTATTTTGTTATTATTAAATTTGACATAATAATTATTTTTACTTTCAAATTGTGAAATAAAATTTAAGCCTCGTTTCTACGACAATTATTATTATACTTCTCTAATATGGCATTCTATGAGTCTGTTTAGTTCAAATTGGATTACATAAAATTAAATTAGTTTCTTCGATCTACTAGGTCGTAGGAATGTGGGTTTCCTACCCGTGGTGAACGTGGGATGACACAGCTAACAAAAAAGAGAGAAATGTGGGCCAGTGGAGAGAGAGGGATGTGGCAACCCTTCAACCAAGACGTCAGAAATTTAGAGCCGTTGGCCCGTCCATTTTGCTAAATAAATAAAAAAATAAATTCACTATCTCAGCAGTCTCCTAGAATCAGGCTTATGGATATAGGAGGTAAATTTAGATATACAGACAAGAGATACATGGTGGAGTGAATGTAGACACATAGTAGAGTGAATGACAAGTCATGAATTCCTATGAAATTGTTCTTCTAAGAACTATAAAAAGAGATTCACTCCCACGGGCGCAAGTATGATTATACAATTTCGGCCACTTTTTTTTGCTACATTGTTCTTCTCTTTCATTTTTCGATCACCGTGATTGACTTGAGCATTGGAGTAGCTACACAAAGTTTATCTTGGCTTCCATTCTAACTCTTTTTGAGTGTTGTAAAGAATCCTCGAAATTGATGCATTTCCTCCAAGACCTTCGACTTGTCACTAGCATTCTCATTAGTAGTTACTTGATCTCAGACCAGATTAAATTGGCGTCATCTGTAGAAACTCCGAACTGAGATATTAAGATGGGAGATACCGAAAGAATGCAATCATGATTCCACTGACGAGAATGGTCAGGGTGAACCCATCACCATAACAAGAGAAGATTTCAATCAACTCATCATTGCCATTGTGGAGGGAATACTGCAATGGCATACTCTGTTGCCTCCGACTTCTGCCCAAGTGCCTTTGGCTCCAGTTGAAGTACCCTCAACTTCAATTTGAGTACCGAAAGGGTACAACACATGGCAAGCTGTCAACTCTGGAAGAATAATCTCGGGAATCCAAAGCCTGGAAGCCGTTACTTGGAAAGTTTAACAATGGCAAAACACCTCTACTTGCTAAAGAAAATAATGCCCGAGGCACCCCTTTCTCTCAGGATATCCTTAAAGAGGAACTGTCGTGCCATTTTCGACAGACGCAACTCGGAGAGTACACGAGTCCTTGGACTCAGAAATTGAAAGATCACTGGTACAAATTTGAGAATGTCTCCTTGTTGCACCAATACACAGACGATGTCAAGTGTCGAATCTTCTTGACAACTCTATCAGGATCGGCATAGAGATGGTTTAATCGACTTCCATCCGGTTCCATCTTTTTCTTTAGCAAATTCAATGCCTCCTTCCTACATCGCTTTATCAGTAACAAAAGGCACCACAAAATGCCTCTCAACTTCTTGTTAATGAAGCAGAAGATTCAGGAGATACTCAGGGAGAATATCCAACAATTCAACTGAGTCACCCTTGACGACCCCTTGACCATTTCTGAGATCTTGACAAGTGTCTTCTCCCAAGGGCTATTAGAGGGAGACTTCTTCAGATCTTTGGTGAAGAGGCCTTCGACTAACTTTAACAACCTTATTGGACGAGCCGAGAAATATATCAACGTAAAGGAGGCTCAATTTGCTTAAAGAGGTGATGCTAACGCTCAAGTACCTGCCTCCGCTTGGCAAGATAAGAAGGCTCAGCATCCGCCTCCTCGAAACCAAGTACCTCATCCAATTCTCAATTATGCCCCTGCTCGTAGGGGAGAAAAGTTACAAATTGTGGATGAGGTCTCGATTACATCGACCAAGTAGAGCCAACTCTCTGCTGAGAGATCTGCCCGATTCTGTTCCTTCCATCAGATGCATAGTCACTATACCTACGAGTGCAACCAATTCGCTAAAGAAATTTGATGAGTCATCTAGCAATACCAATCGAGAAGATCACCACCACCTTACCTCAATGTTTCTTGTTGGTGCAATCTTTGCCCCAAGTGCATTGAGTTTCAATGTTTGGCTAAACCATGTTTAAAGTTAGACAATACTTG
>JBBMKF010462862.1:0-11206 GCA_037834155.1 Curcuma caesia | reverse complement strand
CACTAGAATATCTCCATGGTTGGTGAGCGAGCAAGGAAGACGTACGCATCCGTTTAATTCCCAAGTCAAGATTAGGTGAGCAGTTCGTGTTTCACAGTCGTTTCTCAACAAACAAACAAACAATCAATCAATCTATTTCTTTGCCCTCGGGCAATGATGTAGCATCAAGCTGCTCGATGAGTTACTTAAACATTTACAGTTTGAATCTCAATTATAATGTATTGTAAATTTGTTTGATGGACCACCTGTAAGATTAATCTGGATTGCAAGAATTGAACACTTCTTTCTCTACTTATTGATTAGTCCATGTGAGTCTTTAAGGTTACCCACTGGCAGCCAACAACCGAGCGATTGCATTGGATTCACGTATTATAGTTTCCCTTTGTCTTGTGCAAATTGATTCACATACTTTCGGAATTAATAGTGTGAAATTCGAATAAAAGTTAAAAGGGAGAATTTGGGGAAAACCGCGGGCCATTACAGTGACACGTTACTTGCCGTCGTGTGTAGATTTTGTCTTTGCGTGGCGGAAATCTGAAGGGTAGACAAGCTGTTCCGGGTCTCGCAAGGAATACGAAGTGGACGAGGCTAAAGTTAAATAAACAGATCAGATTCCCTGTCTCCTGTCACCTTCTTTTTATAAAGAATACCATGGTTGCCAGCTTTGATGGAATGATCAAGCATGCATCGTATGATCAGTACCAGTATTTCTTGTCCAACCCAAAGAAAAAAAAACCATTTTAAAATAATTAAAAGCTAAATTAATAATTTTAAGTTAAATATAATTTTTTAAGCTTTTAAATACGTTAATGATTTCAAAAGTCAGGTTGGACTCTGAACTACTCATTGAGTTTTGATTCCGGGACAGCTGTCCACAT
This sequence comes from Curcuma caesia, assembly GCA_037834155.1. Classification (NCBI taxonomy): domain Eukaryota; kingdom Viridiplantae; phylum Streptophyta; class Magnoliopsida; order Zingiberales; family Zingiberaceae; genus Curcuma; species Curcuma caesia. The sequence continues at coordinate 10,328 of JBBMKF010462862.1, read as the reverse complement.
GGCCTGGTGGTCCCCTCGTCGGCACGGTTGGTTGGACGTCGCGCCCGATCAGTTCCTGCCTTCCTCTTTCTACTTTTTCGTCTGCCCAATGCCCATCGGACGGTCCCGATCGCGCGATACATTATTAAAGTACGACAGCAAGCGCCGTTTGTCGGCGTACCCAATTGCGCTTTGCCGCGTCAGCAATTCGAATTGGGTTAAACGACGACGACGGCCGTACGGTATCGACCGTCGATTCACGTTGGCTACGAAATCTCACGCCGTCAGATCATATCGGAAATCCATGTATAATAAATTAAAATAAAAATAAAAATAATAATAATAAAATCGAGTGATTTGGATGCTTTTTTTGGTAAAGAGGAAAAGGAGCGACTCAGTGAGAGAGTGCGTGCTCGATGGGGATGCTTTATTTTTGCAAGGGAGTAGGGCGTTACAGTGAGTGCGGTCACCTCCTGGACATGGCCAGACCCTCGCGGTTTTTGCTCCGCCTCGTCGCCGGGATGCTTCTCCTCCTGGCGGCGCTCCCGGGCGGGAGGCCGGATCTGGCCTCCGACGCCGCGGCGCTCGGCGCTCTGCGCGATGCCGTCGGCCGATCTGCTCTGCACACGTGGAACGCCTCAGTCGCGACCTGCAACTGGCAGGGCGTCACCTGCGAGGCCGGCCGCGTGGGAGAGCTCCGCCTTCCCGGCGCTGGCCTCATTGGTCAGATCCCCGCCGCCGTCGGTAACCTCACCGCCCTCCACACCCTCAGCCTCCGCTTCAATGCCCTTTCTGGTCCTCTCCCTGATGAGCTAGCGAACCTCGTCGAGCTCCGCAACCTCTACCTCCAGAATAACCGCCTCGACGGTGAGATCCCGGTTTTCTTGGGCACCTTGAAGAACCTCGTCCGCCTTAACCTTGCCGACAACCAATTCACCGGCGGGATCCCTTCGGAGCTCAACAACCTCAGCCGGCTCGGCACGCTCTACCTGGAGAACAACAAGCTCACCGGCGAGATTCCGACCCTTGACAACCCCAGCTTGGTCCAGTTCAACGTGTCTAACAACCAGGTCAACGGATCTATACCGGCCCGCCTCCGTTCCCAGCCCAGGAGCTCGTTCCTCAACACGGGTCTCTGTGGCGGCCCCCTAGGGTTGTGTCCTGGTGAGGTCGCGCCTACTCCATCGAGTGAGGGTCCTTCTGCGAGCAATGCCGGCGGCGGCGTGCCAGAGAGTGGCAAGAAGAAGAAACTCTCCGGTGGGGCGATCGCTGGGATCTCGATTGGCGCTGCCGCCTTTTTCCTGATCGTGCTCGTTGCGCTCGTCCTACTCTGCCGAGGTAGGAGGTCGGGAGCGGCGTCTGCCAGCACGAAGCAGATGGAAATGGGGGATATTCCAGAGCAAAGGGATAAGGGTCTCGGTGACGGAAGAGTGAACGGAAACGGGGCGGCGGTGGCCTCAACTGCTGCAACCGCCGCTGCAAAATCTTCGTCCACTTCCGGTGCCGGAATCGGGGCTAAGAAGCTTGTGTTCTTTGGCAGCGGCAGAGCGACGACATCGTTCGATCTAGAGGATCTCCTGCGGGCGTCTGCGGAGGTGCTGGGGAAGGGAACATTTGGGACAGCCTACAAGGCGGTGCTCGAGTCGGGGATGGCGGTGGCTGTAAAGCGGCTCAAAGACGTGAACTTGCAGGAGGCGGAGTTCAAGGAGAGGATCGAGGCCATTGGCGCAATGGACCATCCCAACCTCGTACCCCTCATGGCCTACTACTTCAGCAAGGATGAGAAGCTTATGGTCTATGAATACTTGCCGATGGGAAGCCTCTCAGCTCTCATGCATGGTACATCTCCATTCTTCTTCAAATTTTTATGTGCTTGGTTCAAAATTGATGAATTCTTCGATTGAATAGCTGCTTCTTCATACAATCATCTCGCAACTGATCTTTCTGTTGATTTTTTTCATGTTAATAGTTAAATGTGATGAAATCTCCATTGAATTTTACTTCTAGATCTGTGTTGCCTATTCTCTTCTGCTAATAGGATCCTTGATCCTTGATCCTTTTATGAATGTCTGCCTGTTTCGACCATCCTTAGTTTGTTTCTAAAACTACCAGTATTGAAAGATCTGTTTCTCCAAGGTATGCCCATAACCTGCTTTAGCTAGATTGAAAAATTGAATTAATTGAAAGAAAAAAAAAACTGATAGTGCACTTTATCTTTGCAGAAACATGCATTTTGAAAATTTTGTAATCGAATCAGTAGTTGTGATGTTGACTCCGGATTTGGTAATTTAAAAAAAAAACAAAAAAACATAAACAGGTTCTGGAATTCTCTCTGTGAGCATTAATTATATATAAATTTCAAGATAGACATACCAACAACCATCGTGGACATCATCGCATTGCATTGCATGGTTGGTAGTGTTAAAATTTGGTTGGTTTCCAGTGTATCTTGCGTTCTATATCGAGTGCCTTGTCTTTGCACAGTTGTAGCACACTATCATCGTGGTCACTGTTCTTGCTAATGTTTTAAGTTTTGTAGTTAATTCAATAACAATGCAGTTACTCTTGTGCTCTGATCCCTTGCTAGAATTGATGGATGGTAGAGCACTTCATTTGAATCTGACTGTGCCCTCTTTCTTTTCGCTAATCTACTTCTCAGGCAACAAAGGATCTGGTCGAACACCCCTCAACTGGGAAACAAGAACGGGCATTGCCCTTGCAGCAGCAAGAGGGCTGGAGTACATCCACTCCACAAGCCCTTCAGCCTCTCATGGCAATATAAAATCCTCCAACATCCTCCTCACCAAGTCATATGAAGCACGGGTTTCTGATCACGGTCTAGCTCTTCTCGTGGGATCAGCTACCCCTTCTTCTCGCATAGCGGGGTACCGAGCTCCAGAGGTCACTGATCCCCAAAAAGTTTCACAAAAGGCTGATGTTTATAGCTTTGGAGTCCTCCTCCTTGAGCTACTCACAGGCAAAGCCCCAGCCCAGGCCCTCATGAATGAGGAAGGAGTAGACCTCCCGAGATGGGTGCAGTCGGTCGTAAGAGAGGAGTGGACTGCCGAGGTGTTCGACGAGGAGCTGCTGAGGTACCAGAATGTGGAGGAAGACATGGTGCAGCTCCTGCAACTGGCCATAGACTGCGTGGCACACTATCCAGACAAGAGGCCTTCCATGCCCGAGGTGGTGGTTCGGATTGACGAAATCCAGAAATCAAGCTTATCGTCCTCCAACCAAGATCAGCAGAGAAATCCATGATGCATCCAGCCTTCAAGCCCTGCTGAATCTTTAGTTTACTCAAGAAACCTGCAGCTGGATGAAGTCTGATTTCTGGTCAATTTTTTCTTTGGTTGTTTGTCATTGATCAATTTGTTACATGGTGTTTGTTCCTTGCTTTCCCAGCATTTCCAAAGCACATACTGTTGTTCCTCTTCTAGTGGAGGGTGATTTACCTGCGTCGAAGCCATTCATAGGTTCTCTTAATTATGTAATTAGTCATTTACATGCATGGAAGGAGTAAGCTTCTTGTGGTGATATTAATTAACTCTTGTGTTTGGTGGGAATTTAGTTAACCACATTCATGAGCTGGACTTCAATTTTCAATTTAGGGTTGGAGACTTAAATGGTTTATGTACTTGCAGTGGAAGGTGGGTGACTGGTTCCCACGCTCCTGTTTATCTATCAGAGGTCTTACTGTGGGCTCATTAATTTGGCTGATGGGAATGAGCTGTGCGTTGCTTTCAAACCATGCTTCTCATGCAAGTAAGCAAGCATGCGTCTGTCTACTAATTATTTTTTTCCAACTTTATTTAAACTTTTAAAAAGTTCTACACCTATCTATCATTTTAAACTGTAGTAAAATCTCTTCTTTTGTTTTTTTTTGTCCAATTGTCATTAAAAATTTAACTTGGCGCCAAGGTGACATTTTGTTACATTTTATTATGTTAGCAAAGTTCACACATTAGAAATTTGACTTGGCATCAAGACGATCACGCTTGGCCGGTCAATGGTTGAGTAAACTATATATTAAATTGAAAGTAAACTATGTGTTTCTGAGGCATAGTTGAATTGGTTACAACGTAGCAGATTTGATTCTACCTTTTTGTTGTAGAAGAAAGTAAACTATCTATTAAATTAAATTGAAAGTATTAATCGAATTTAAAAGTGTAATTCTATTATTTAAAAATTTATTAAAAAAAAACTTAACTATATTTTTAAAATTTAGAAATTAATAAAACTATTAAATCAAATATATATATATATATATTATTCAATTTATTCCATTTTACTGATAAAGTTTGATTGATTGATTTTTTAAATAATTAATTTAGTTTTAATTTATTCAATTCGATTTTAAATTGATTGTTCAATCTAACCCAGCCTATCGGCTAAGCTAAGTCTCTTTAGTCTTCACGGATATAGTTAAATTGGTACTTAAATGATAGATTATTAGGTGAGAGTAAATATGGAATTCTCAGAGAATAGTTTCTTAAGAAATAAAATTATTTTCATCTAAAAAACTCGTTTGATCATCATGATTTACTCTATTGAAATCAATATGAAACATACCAGGGAACACATAAGATCTATCAGTGGACCAAATTCTTATGTAAAAAGGTAGAATTTGTCATCTTAGCGCCCCACTCGATCGGTCCCAAGACCATCTGTGAGGAGGTAAATCAAGAAACTACAGTTGATCATGACGCATGAGGGTGTTGTCTGACTTAGTCAGGATTTGAACTCCAGTGGACCAAACTCAGTAGTACACGAGAGCCATCCAGTCCTTAATGGACGTGCCGGGTATAATCCAAACTAGGCTGGGTCGGATTGGGTTCACAGGGCTTGATCCGATTTACAACTTAGGCGGTTAGTGGAGATCCATCGGGCATTTGCATTTCTTACTTCGTCGGGCCGATTCTAGCTATCTCCAATCGTGTCCGTCCATTGGACTGAAGTTTCATGGATCCCGCTGCGGTGGACGGGCTGGATCCAGCCAATGGAACCGCCGACACGCCTATTTAAATGGGCATTTGGGAGACTCCTCGAAAGCTGTTTTTTAATATCCTTTACTCGGATCTCGCTGCCTTCCACCCTCGCCGTGCTCCTCCTCCACCGCAATGGCGACCATGGAGAGCCTGATCGGGCTTGTGAATCGGATTCAGAGGGCGTGCACCGTCCTCGGGGACCACGGCGGCGAGGGCGGATCCCTCTGGGAAGCCCTGCCCTCCGTCGCTGTTGTCGGCGGTCAGGTAACGAGATGCCTCCCTTGCCTTCCTAAATCTAATGCACCCAGTTTTCTTATTGCTCGGATCCGGATGATTTTGGATTTCTCATCGGCTCTTTTTTGATCTGGTTCCTGGGGATCTCAGAGTTCGGGGAAGTCGTCCGTGCTAGAGAGCATCGTGGGGAGGGACTTCTTGCCCCGTGGATCTGGTGATTACTAGAAAAGGATATTTGTCGATCCATGTTCTGGTCTCCGTGTTCCATTAGTGACGGTTTGGGATCTGTGTGTTTGGATTAGGTATTGTGACCAGGAGGCCGTTGGTGTTGCAGCTTCACAAGACGGACAGCGGGTCGGAATACGCAGAGTTTCTTCATGCTCCTAGAAGGAAGTATTCTGACTTTGGTATGATCGGATTCATTGAACCATTTACTTTGGCTCTGTTCTTCTGAAGGGTATTTGTAGCTCATGTTTTTTGGCATTATAGCTTGTAATGACCCTTTCGTTTATGTAGTAGTATATTTTCACATTTAGATTTTCTCATTTTTTTCTTGTTTAAGCGGAAAGATCTTTTGTTTGCATGGATTACTTGTACACATTTGCAGTGATTCTTTGATTTGGTTTGCTATGTAGATGGACGAAATATTGGCTTTCTGCTAACAAAAAAAAATCGCCTTCTCTTTCATTTAAAATTGGACAATTCCAATAAAGTCTTCTAATTTTGTACTTCATTCATTTTGCTGAAAACTATTTGTATGAGTTACCATGATTAATGAGCTTGTCTGAATTTTGAATATCTTCAGCTGCTGTTAGGAAGGAGATTGCAGATGAGACTGATCGCATTACTGGAAAATCAAAACAAATATCCAATGTTCCAATCCATTTGAGCATTTATTCACCACATGGTTAGTATGCCTACATAATGCTTGATTGTTGCTTAGGTTTTCATGCAAGAAACTATTGTTTACAAATGTTGACATCAAATGGTTTATATACATTGGTTTTTGCCTTTTATTTATTTTCCTTCATGTTTTCATAAGTTCTCATGAAAGGAAAATCAATATCTTGTAAATTTTTTACCTCTGTTGTTCTCAGTCAAATTATAAATCACTTATATGGTGAGGGTGACTGAATCAAGGAGGAAAAATTATATTTCATTCTTGAAGACAATTGTTTTTCACAATCCATTACTTGAATTTCAGATGAAATGAATGCTCCAAGCAAAGGAAATACAATTACAACTCAGGGACTTTGTCGATTCATACTTGATTAGATAGGTTTTGTTTGGAAAGAGAAAATCATGTGACCTGATGATAACCAGAGATATGATAAGTGAACTCAGAGTTGGGGGCCACCTCCAAGTTAGTGGCCAGGGTAGGCAAGGCAATTGCCAATTTGGATGAATAAATTTTGAGAGAAATGAAGAGTAAAATTGTACTCACACTTTCTTCTTGACCATTCCTTGAAATGCCCATTTTCTTTCTCCTCCATTTCTTCTTTTATCTATTCTTTCAGGCAGTAGACTAGACTGGTTTTGTGGTACATGAGGCCTCTAAAAGACTTGCTAGAGTGACCTTTCTAGCTGTGTATCAACAGGTGAGCCAAAAGTGGCTGCTATACCACATTGTTCTATGGCTCATCAAGGGAATTGTTCCAGAAGCTGCGCCAAGAGCCTAGAGAGACAATGATGGCTCATCAAGGGAATTGTTGAGTGAGGTAAAGCTATTGGCGAATTGCATGTGATCACCAGCATGCATTACCTTAGCCAGTGGCTTACCTCTGTCCTTTTGTAGAAACTCTTGATTTCTCAAGCCTACTATGCCTACACTTACTGGTGCTTTTTTACATTGCAGCTATATGATCTTGATATTGATTAAAATGCGCAGCCTAATTTTATGTAAATGTTGAAATATAAAGTTAGTTTTTGACAGAAGAGAATCTGAAGTTAATTTCTATATCATGTCATACTGATTCCATGAGTTCCTTTTATGCTACTATATAAAGACTAGGTATACTTAGAAAAGTTCACACTTGATGATGTTTAAAATCGCAAATAGGATTTGATTGTCAAAGATAAATAGAACTTGAACTAAAATTTGATTAATACAATTGATTGAGGAACACTGGTGGACACAGTAGATATGCTGTAAATTATCGTTTATTTTGTGTACGCTCATGAAAATAATGTACCTCATGCATATACATAAGGCTGATGGATAAAGATTCATCACGTGTAAGATCCACAAATGTATTGTCTTAAGATTATGGAAAATTATTTTTTGCCTGTAATAATTTAAATTCTGCTAGAACTTCTGGAGATTCTGCAAGCTATTATATTTTTATAGTGCTTGTTATAGTCAAAATCTGTCGGTTCCCTGAACCTCATTGACAAAGCTTTCTTGCATGGATTAACACGCATTAGAGGGCTTGCCGGGAGTTGTCCTGGCGAGGCTCCTCTGATGCCTAAGTCATCATGGGATCAAGGCAAGAAAACTAAAGCATATAGAAGAAGAATGCTGCAGTTAGGGTTTCATACCATAGCAATCTTTTATAGAGGACCAAACTCTGAAACCCTAATGGGTTATTGAACTTGCGGGTTGCGGATCTTGCGTTGGTGTCAGTGCTCTTTTAGATCTTTTGTTATATATGGATATTCTGTGTCTTTTAGATCTCTTGTTATACATGGATATTCTGGTTTCCAGCAAAAAATTGTTTCAACATCTTCCAGACCATTTTGTTTGATCATATTGCTTTTTTGCAGTTGTTAACTTAACACTCATAGATCTTCCTGGTTTGACCAAGGTTGCCGTAGGTAAAGATCTAAACCTAAAGTTTGTCAACTATCTCTACCTAGTTCAGCAAACAATATTATTCTATCATGAGGAAATTATTGAATCATCTTGCTTATGCAGAGGGACAACCTGAATCAATTGTGAGAGATATTGAAGATATGGTTCGGTCTTATGTTCAAAAGGTAAACAAAGTGCCTCTAGATTTCTGCTTTTCAAATGTCATCACATTTAATTGTATGCACTGAATTCTGAGTTCAATCAAACAACAAATACCTAGGTTTCTGTTTCTTTACATTGTACCTATATATACCCTTAGGCCCCAAAAATGCATACTAAACATGATTCTTCCAGCCAACATGCCTTCTTACTCTACAAACTGCTAGGGTACTTGCCTCCTTGCATAACACATTATTTCTGCCATAGAAAATTCATGTTTGGTATTCTCTATTCAAGGAAATCTTTAGTATTCACCAAATTCTATTGAAATTATAATGTTTGTTTGCTTATTTTGACACTGAGGGATTCTTTTTTCCATCATTGTAGCCCAATTGTATCATTCTGGCCATTTCTCCTGCTAACCAAGATATTGCCACCTCAGATGCCATCAAACTTGCAAGGGAGGTGGATCCTACAGGTAGAGAATTTACTTATGTTTACTTTGTGAAAATCACTGGATGGTTAGCATTTTTCTTTCAGTCACCCAGGCTTCTGAATTACATGTATATACAGACAATAGTTGTAAGTTTTCTGTTCATTTATCCAGGCGAGCGAACTTTCGGTGTCCTAACAAAGCTTGATCTTATGGACAAGGGTACTAATGCTCTGGATGTAAGCAATACAATGAAGCTGTGATGTAAAACTTGTAAAAAATTTGTATCTTACGAAGCAACCTGCCTTTGAAAGCTTACTTTGTTTTTGGTTGTTCCAGGTGCTAGAAGGAAGATCATATCGGCTACAACATCCTTGGGTAGGAATAGTCAACCGCTCACAAGCTGATATCAACAAGAATGTCGACATGATTGCTGCAAGGCAGAAGGAACAAGAGTATTTTGCAGCTAGCCCTGATTATGGACATCTTGTGCATAAAATGGGTTCAGAGTATCTTGCAAAACTACTATCCAAGGTGGATCCTCTTCTCCATTCTCATTTTAGCTCTTGTCTTTTTCCATTTTGTTGAAAACTTTGGAAATTTGAAATTTTCTATTTCTCTTTTGTAGCATCTGGAAACTGTGATCAGGCAACGAATACCTAGTATAATAGCTTTAATTAATAAAACAATCGATGAACTTGAAGCTGAGTTGGATCGGCTAGGCAGGCCAATTGGAGCTGATGGAGGAGTAAGTTACAGAACACAATAATCCTGTGTAGCTAATCCTTTCTTCCCACTTAATGTTCTTGCTTGTTAAAATATGCAGGCACAACTTTACACAATTTTGGAGATGTGCCGTGCATTTGATCGAATTTTCAAAGAACATTTGGATGGAGGGTAATCTATTTTTCACTTGTTTTTCTTATAGTCATGGCACATTTAAAATCTTCTGTGAGTGTTGATTCTGGTCCTCGCTCATACAATTGCTGGTTTAAGGCAATCCCCCAGTTTATTTTCTGATTCCACTCAAAGAAAGAACGTATGTATTTTTTGACACAGTTGGTGTTTTCAGAGTAATGTTCCTTCGTTAAACTAGTAGTAGTTATGATTTTACCTTTTATTCCCTTTTGGTAAAATGTGATTGCCCTATTTTGTTGTCAAAAATTATGTTGGCAAAAAATTTCATTTTATTTGGGAAACACAACCTATTTCATTGGCATGTTTTTCCAAGTTTGTGATTGAGATTCTATGCTTGTTTTGATTTTCGTTCTTCTGTGCTAGGCGACCTGGTGGAGATCGGATATATGGGGTCTTTGACAACCAACTACCTGCAGCTTTAAAGAAACTCCCATTTGATAGACACTTGTCTCTGCAGAATGTTAAAAAGGTTATTTCAGAGGCAGATGGTTATCAGCCCCATTTGATTGCTCCTGAGCAAGGATATAGAAGGCTTATAGACAGTTCTCTAAGCTATTTCAAAGGTCCTGGAGAGGCTTCTGTCGATGCTGTATAATCTCTTTGCCTACACTCCTATGCCTTTGATAGCATTTCTAAGCTTCTATGAAGGCGTCATTTCTGCTTATTGTATGATGCAATTGCTTTACCGATGTGTATTCCTTTTGTCTGGATATTGATGTAGATCAATTACATGAACTAGTTTTGGTAGTGTAACCTCAAATATGGTTCATGAGAATTTATAAACTTTATTTCATTTTATCAACAGCCTGAGTAATTCTATGTTCAC
>JBBMKF010462851.1:0-11206 GCA_037834155.1 Curcuma caesia | reverse complement strand
TGCTCATGGTCCTTTTCCTGCCCTCTTCACTGAGAATTTTGTAATAAACTTGTTCAAGAGAGGGAGTAGGATCAAGACTAAGAATGCCCTTTTAAACTCTCAAACTTTGCATTAAGCCCATCTAGAAATTTAATAATTCTGTCCTTCTCCAGAAGCTTTAGATATCTCTGGTGATCATCCATGGAAATCCAATTCTCTATCCTGTAATAGTCAAACTCATCCCACAACCCCTTTAGAATAGCAAAATAATTGGTGACAGACATAAATCCTTGGTCAAGTTTAAAGATTTGACTACTTAGTTGATAAGTACGCAGCATGTCATGCTTGCGTCCGTATATTTGCTCCAGTGTCTTCTACATGTCAAAAGTTGTTTTGTTATGAAGAATGACCCATTTAATGCCAGAACTGACGGAATTAAGTATTCAATTCATCAACTGAATATTGTCACGCCTCCAAATATGAAAGTCTGGGTCCTTTTCATCTGGTTTCACTTTAGTACCATGAAGGACATCAAGTTTATCATGGCCTTCAACACAAAGTTCAACAACAACGACCCAAGATGCATAGTTTGTCTCTGTCAACTTCTCTGAGGTTATCTGAAGACCGGATCCTCCATTACCTGACATTATGAAAAAAGATTGTACCTGTCCAGAAGAAGTCATAGGATCTGCAGAAATACCAAAAGTTTATCTAGAGGTGTCCGCCATAAAACAAGGTTGTAGCTACAAAGTTGTAAGCAAAGGAGGCGAAAGATGTCAGAGAAAAGAGAGGCGTGTGGCCGGCTACAAAGATCCGTACGGCTGCAGCTGGAATCTGCTACTCCTGAGAAGAGCAGTCTTGGTTAGGGTTCGTAACTGACGTTAGAGGCAGCATACAGAGGCTCCCAGATTACCGGATTCGACTGCGTAGTAGACGTGATGGCGAAAGCCCTTCGTCGGGCGGTTCACACTCTGGAACTAGCAGCTCGAGTTTGCTCGCGAATAGCAATAGGAGACAACGGCTCCAGGTTGAGGTCGAAGTCCAACAGACAGTGCTTCGCTGGTGCCTCCGTCTTCTCTGTCTCCGGGCTCGAAGGAGAAGCTTGATTGCACGCGATCTCATTGCCACCGCTGTATTGAGCTGACGGCGACTCCGCTCGATGGTGAAGTGTCGCCTCTGGTGTCCGCCGAGGGCCTGCCCGCTCGAGAAGAATAGACCGCAAAATACGAGATCACGAGAGGATTTCTCGCGATCGAGCAAAAGATGCGTAAGGCAAAGGGTGAAGACGACGGAGGTTCCGGTCGGCTTCGGCGGCGAGGATTTGTTCCTCTTTTTGTTTTTGCTTCCCGGTTGACCTCAGCGAGCGTCGAGAAGAGGCGCCGCATGAGTTAGGGCGTGGTAAAAAAGAAAGAAAAAATTAGGGTTTTAGAAAATTGACTCTGAGACCATGTTGAAATTATTTGTTACCGAAAAGAAAACATGTACAGCGCTTACTTAACCAGCATAACCCTAAGAACATAAAAGGAAAAAACCTATCTACCTCTACTTCTCACAATAATATAAAATCAATTAACATTTTATACTTCACAATGAAACAAATAAAATGAGAATCAAAATAAATAATAAAATTGAATACTTCATAGTCATAAATTCAAATTGCAAAAACTCATAGCTAGTTTATAATTGTGTTATGTTAAAATCAAAATATAGATAACTATGTCAAATAAATCAACAACTTGTTAAAAAAAATTCTTTAGATTTGCCTCAACCACCAAGACAGTCCACCTTGGATACTTTTTTAAATGGTTGTCTAATAAGGCTTGCCTAGTCACAAGTGAAGCAATAACTTCCCACCACCTAGGCAACCGCCTAGTCACATTTTTAAATAATGTGTGCCCATGTACACAAATAGAAAGGGCACACGAAGATCAAGTGAGAAGCTTCTTGCTAAGAGATCCTACCAAGGCTAATTGAGAGTCACGCACATAGCATATAGAGGGTAGATCATGTGTCATATGTGACGGAGCACTTGATCTCCATAGAGGAGATCACATATAGGGGATATAACACACTAAACCTTGAGAATGGGAAAAGGTCGTAACTTATACGACAAATGCAAGTCGTGTGCGAAACTGCAGATAATTGAATTAGTCAACCATGTTGCAAAATAAAAATCATAGGAGTAGTTTGGAAATTATTAGGGTTTTGCTTTCCCAGATAATCCCTTCTATTTGTACTTATATTCATTATTGTTACTTTAAAATACACCCTAAAGTATATATTGTATAAGCATATTCAAGTTTTTAAACTCAAACATTATCAAATTTAAAAAATATATGGACATCTAAAATATTTATCACTTCAAAATTACTAAATAGGATACCTTAGGGTGTAATTATAAGGAAACATCAACAGAGATAAGGTGACAAAAAGATTCATCACAACTACACTTTCCCTCAATTTCTGAAAAAAGAAACACTGAGGAAATCTTTTCTAAATTTTCCTCTATGGTTTCTACCAATTTGGGCGAAAACCTCACTTGATCATGCAATGGAGTTCAAGTCTAGCGTTAAATAATTTAAAATTAATCTTATTTTCATATCTATTTTTATTAGCTTTTTAATGTTTTCAACAAATAAAGTAATAAAATTTTGAAGTTTCCCTTCTGTTTTTCTTCCCCTCATAGAAATTAACATTATGAAAATATTTTTCAATCCTTCTCCAATAGAGTTTTCCCCTATCCTCTCTCTTTCCCTAGTTGTTTCCTACCCTCGTGAGAAATAAGACTCGAGGATTTTTGAGACAATTTGGCTTAATTTAAATTGGTTTTAATGAATTTTATATAGTTTTTAACTATGCGTGTAGACTGCATATGTGACGCGTGACAATACACAACCATCATATAGTTTCCTTCAAAATATGCCTATACCGCTAGATAATGATCCAAACATTGGTTTTTTAAACCCATGGTGGTGCATTTATAAATCAAGAACATATCAAGATGTAAAACTTGGCCTAGTGATATTGTCTATAATTTGGATTTGATACACGGAGTGTGCAATTTATTAATAGTAATGTGTCAGCAAGTATAGTGGTTAGATACATAGTCTTGTGTCAATTAGAGCTTTTACATGCTTGAGGTAATCTATCTAGCATTTACTTTATCTAACATTACCAACTTGCAAAGAGCATGTAAGTGAAAAAAGATACCATATGAGCTAAACCTTGTTTGTGGGGCAAGTCACTTCCCCCTTTTATGAGTCATTCCACCTTTCAGTTTAGATTTTCTTCTTTAATTAATTTTTTGGAATGAAAATCTATTATATTCTCTCCATTCAAAGTATTTTTGATTAATAGTTAACAATTTCATACTGTTTTTATATTAATCTGACTTTAATTCTAATATAATAATCAAATAAGTTCAATACAACTAAATATGTTAGGTAGTTTTCAAAAACAAAAGACCATCATCGGGTTGGGTTTTCTCAAGAAAACCAACCATTGTCGTGGCCACCCCCATATATAATGTTAAACATATGCTTAAAAATGCACTAGCCAGATAGTAAGTCTTTTGTAAAGTTGACTTACCAAATAATAGTTAGGTTGGTTTCAACTCCACGTGATATAAACAAAAAGTATAGTTTACATTCTCAGATCATGGAAAATATTCTCATTTAATGTAATCAAACTTCCTCTCTATGTAAGCTGCAATGTCATTAAACAGAGCTTGCCTCAGTTGGTTCTCTCTTAAATCATAGTCAATTAGGTAGTTTTCAGATTTACAGAATGAAAAGAAGCTTAAACTTATTTCATTATTCCTAACATAATATTCTGGCAAGTACCTGCAGCAACAGCAGCAAAAGACCATTATATTTTGACAAACTTCTCTAGAATTCTAGTAATGAACAAAATAACATTACATTGTTCTAGTACCCAACACACATTAAAAGATAATACCTTGTTCTAAATGGCATGAGAACTGAATATGTAAATTAGAAGAATAAGTAAACAAAATCAAGAGAAGCATGGATCAATCAATAAGAAATTAACATAGTAGTAATGGTTAATTTGAGGGTTCCTTTATGGTGTTCAATGCAGTTAAGGGGAGACCGATCCAAGTAATAGGTTAAGTCAGTTCGCTCGGTTTAAAACGAATTAGAGTATTTTTTACTCTTTTTCTCTTCCACGTACGTAGCACTTCCCACCACCCATGCGTCAGCCCTCTTCCACGCGCTAACAGCTCCACTCAACACACCTCCCTTATCTTCTTCTTTCTTCTCCCCCATCTCTTCTTCTCCTTCTCCAACAGCAACAAAAAGAAAAAACCTGCAACCCTCCCTCTCTGAAACAGCAGAAACTATTAAACTATTAAATCTGTTGATTCGAATACAAATGTCGAAAACAATCTTCTAAACTCTATTGATTCAGTAAAGATATCAGGAAATAGGCAACCCAATTCGTCATTTCAGAAAAGAAAATGACATGGCCGAAAACTATTATTGATCAAAAACTACTGAATAACAACTTAAACAAGTGTTTAAATAAACTCAAAACCCTAACTTTGCAAAGACGAAAATAAATTCAAAATCCTAAGTCAACAAAATTAATAAAAAATTATTAAACTTGTTTCATGCCTCTGAAAAGGCCCTAAATGATTTTTTTTTACCCGAGATTGGCCTGTTACAGGTTCCACCCGTAATCAATCGTAGATCTCTAAACGAGCTTCGATTTGATGGGTTGACTATCATGTAGTTCAACTTGAGTTACAAGTTATGGCCTCTACAAACACACCATCCCATGATCCCGCTGCATCAGTCACTCCAGATTGAAAAGAACTCATCCTCGAGTTTATAGTAGGATTATCAGAATCCACAAAATCCATGCTGACATCTAACCAAGGAGCGGCAGGAACTGGTAAAGGAGTATACAAGCCTGTATTAGTGAAACTCTTGTAGTATTACTTTCATGCATGTCTGTATTAGGGCCACGTCTACCAATAAGGCTGTGTAAATCATTAAATTTTATGACTTCCACCTTTAGAATGTTGTCAAATATATAAGTGAAAGAGTGGTGCGGTGATTCCGTTCTTGATTCATCATAACTAGAGCTTTTAGCCTGGAAATCATTTGAAAATTCCTCTCCTTGTGTCTCTCATCATTTCGTCTGAAGATGAAGTTACTGACTGTAAGGTTCCATCAAAAGCATTGCTGTCAGTAAAGATCCTCTTACTAGTAGAATGCATGTTGTGAACTTATAGGCCTCTCCATGTTTTCTAAAGGGTCAGAAAATAACCCGGATGATGAGTATGCTGAGGTCGATACAGACTCCAAAACAATGAAGGGATCTTCTGCCTTAGTTGTAGTTGGTGTAGTTGCTGAGGCATCTAGCTTCTAGTGTCTAGCCTATAGTGCTTCCCTGTCTTTCAGTGGGTTGTTCCTACCGAATCCTAAAATTAGCTCATCAAACTCTGAGATATTTTATTCCTCCTTATACAAAAATCTCCCATCACTCCTGCCCTCGACTCTAGCATTTATTTCTGAAAGTTCTGAAGAAGATCCGCAAATGAAGTTATCGAAACATTATCTGATCCTAATAAAATGGAAGAAAAAACATCCTCATACTTCGTCGATGACGAGTTCAAGCCCAAAGCCCTGTCAAATATATCATCATCATATACTGGCTTATCATAGACAAGCACAACCAACGCGCTCTTTGTAGTGGAATCCACAAGACCATCAAATATGGTGTCCAAAGATATTGGAATAGAACGACCACAAGAAGACAAATTTGACGATCCCAAGACACCAACGAAGCCATAATCGTTGAAGTTTCCAGCTCCGCTATCGCTAACAAAGGGCTTATTCGTCGAGATTGGATTTCATCCATATCTTGTTGTGCTCCGGGAGGATCCCGCAGAAAGCCATATCTTGCTGGTGGAGCTGCACACCGGCAACAATGAAAGCCTCTCCGACGATGGTATAAAAGTGACAGGGATGCCCTGACCAGCAACGAGATGAAGTGGACTCCATGACTGTGGTGGGCGTTCACTAGTTAGAGAGGAAGCAGGGTGAACTGTTGTTGATGTCCTGCCCAAACAGCAAGGACGTCTTTTTGCTTACTGGAGGATCACCAGAGCTCAGATGGCTTGCCGGAGCTAAGTAAGAAGATTGACATGTGCTGAGCATGCGCACAGACAGCAAGGTGAGATGGGGAGGCGTGCCAAGTGGAGGTAGTTTTGAATTTCAAATTCGAAATCTCCCCCAAAACTGGCTGCCACTTTTGAGCCAAATCAGCAGGCTGTAGGCTAATCATATCAAGCTGGAATCTCCAAATTTGCCAGGGTCTTAAGTTGTTGCTTGGATCCAAAACCCACAAGCTTGTTGGGCCAAGGGATGCTGTGATTTGAGGCTGCAGCATCCCCATCTTCAGGAGATCGAAGCTCACACCGACACATTGCCATGGCCGGCTGTTTCAAGCTTTGGGATGTCCATGTTAATGTTAGCCCTTAGAGCCAATTATGAAATGATTAACAAAGAAACTTTTGTATCATATTTTATTAACAAAAGGTAAAATTTATGGTTATTATATTTACTTCAGATCTGTGGCTGATAAATAAGTATAATAATGTCCTAGAGTAGTCGGTTCTAGTTTAGAATATATCAATTAGTTGAATTGATAATGGAAAGTTATAGATATATATAGAACGCTACTCTTAACTATTCCTAATCAAGTTTTAATATACAAAAGCAATATTAATGCGTTGAGACTAACATGTAAGTCAACTGATAACTTAATCTCACAAGTCATGGATATAAGATATCAAATTGACATATTGATATATATTAGAGAATATGTACTGGATTGATCCACCATGAGAATGTTTCACAGATCGTTATATGAGTGTCATGAACATTCTCATAGTGACTATTAGTATAAATAGTCCTTAAACCTGAAGTCGCTGCAGTTCCCTATATAAGGAATTGAGTACTTTAGCATCAGCAAATGTCACTTGTAACAACAAGATGGACTATAAAGTCAATCACTGGGTATGCAATAAGTTATGCAGAGGAATGTATGTGATATAAATGGGATATATCCCTTCCATATGACGGAAGTGATATCTGTAGGCTTTGATTAAGTAGAACTACTAAAATGCATGATTACGCTCAAATAAATCAATATAAGATATTGAGCTCATTTGGTTAAGTGAGTCTACTTGAAAATCAAAAACACAAATATTGATAAGAGGATGACACAATCTATGTCTCATGGATCAATCTAGATATCGAGGATAGAAGGACGGACTAAGTTATATAAGATAATAAATGTAGAAAGGTTAGGTCGAATCTCAACATTCTCATCACTTGGGTAGCAATGATGGATTGCTAGATGTCACTCATCGCTTATGTATCTAAAATGTTATTTTAAAAACATTACCAATATTTCAAAAACGTATTGGGTCACATACAAAGAACATGTTGATTTGGAGATGGGTTTATTTTAGTTTGACTAAAATATAATGGACCCTAAGATTATAGAGTTAAGTCTAATCCGAATTAGACTTGTTGAGTTAGACTCAAATGAATCCAATTATTAGATTATTGAATTGAGTTTAATCCGAATTAGACTCATTGGACTAAACTCAATCACTAAAGAGGATTAATGTCTATTAATATAGATTAATGGAGCATTAATGAAAAGGAGAGCAAAAGGCAAAAACATTTTGTATTCATTGGATGAGTACAAAAGTCATTTTGCAATGCATTTTCAAAAATATATCACTTCTAGTCTCCTCTTCTTCCTCTCTTGATCGAATCATTCAAGTTGCTAGCACAACGAAGGTGATTCTTTTTCGAAGACTGAGTTCATGGGACGAACAAAGGACGTGTTCGTGTGGATACCGAAGAGGCTCGATCATTCTGATCGTGCTGAGATCTGCCGAATCAAAGTTGCTGTTAGGATTGTTCCGTTCACGCAACAAAGGTAGCAATTCGATTAAACATGCATACTGTATTCACATGGATCTTTGGAGGGATCAATTTTTTTTCCGCTGTATTTTTTTACTATTTTTCGCATAAGATCCCATAACATGTAGTTGCTATGATTTGTGGTAAAAGAGAGTAGCTGTAGAGTTATTTTGAACATTGTATCAATGCTCAGTTTGCTTATCAAAGTGGCAAGCAATGACTATTATTAAGTTGGATATGCTCATTGTTTTTCCATTTACAGGTCCATTAGTACTAGATAATACTTGAAAGTCGATTCATACCTTTATCTTATTTTGCTTTTACTATTTCACTTAGTAATTGTATTTAGATTTTGCAGTTTTTTTGTGTTGACTTCTATTGAATAGTTTCATTTAGACAAATTTGTTCACAGGGCTTGTGCAGCCAAGTAGGTGCACTACCATATCTTGGTGATTTTTTTTGGGAAAAGGATCCAACTCCTATATTAGACATGATTGATACACCGGTTCAGTTGAAGAATCTGTCTCGCAAGGTATGTTAGTTCGACAACTGTTGCCTTTTTAATTTTTGCTGCAAATTGTAAATGTCTTTGAGAGAGCTGAAGCCAATTCAATGCAGGAATTAAAACAAGTGGCCACTGAAATTCGTTCTGAGATATCTTTCATTATGTCAAATGCTCGCAGACCTTATAAAGCGAGTCTTTCTGTGGTGGAGTTGACAGTGGCAGTACATTATGTTTTCCATGCGCCAATGGACAAGATACTTTGGGATGATGGTGAACAGGTTCTTTTTTACTAAACGTGATGGAATTTCAACTGCATTGTATCATTGTATGTCAATGCTAGATCCTTTATTGAATAATTTTGGTCCCATCATATACAGACATATGCACATAAGATTCTGACTGGGAGGCGCGGTCTTATGCATACACTTAAGCAAAAAAAAGGTCTCTCAGGTTTCACTTCTCGAGCAGAGAGTGACTATGATGCATTTGGAGCTGGGCATGGATGCAATAGCATATCTGCCGGGCTTGGTACTCTTACGTATCCCTGCCTTCTCCCCCATTTTTAATATTCCATTCAATATTTTGCCGTGTCCTTTTGAGTTCATAAGATGATAAACTAAGTCTCCAAGAGATAATTGATATATTCCAGATATACTGCTGTTAATTCTCTAGCCAGTGCCATATTGATCATCATGCCTCTACATGTTGGCTAACATACATATACTGAGAAGACTTTTTTAAAGATTTGTAAATTGTTTCTTTTTCTCTTTTTTGTTGTACTTTTTTGGTTCTCGAAAAGGATTCCTCACATATCTGTTCTAGGGAACTTTAGCCATGAATAACATGGATATTCTTAAATAACCTACATTGCATTTTACAGTTAGACAAGAAATGCAAAATTAAGTTAAAAGTGCTGTATCTGAATATTACTTGTAAATGGAGCAATAGGATCCATATAGCCAATCCTAAGTTGTTATCATGATGAAGATTGCAAAACTAGGAGTTTCTTGACATATTTTCCCCATAAATTTGCCAAAACGTTTGTCAATTTTTTGGATAGGTGATTGTTGATGCGTGTCACTTTAGGAAATTTTTCGAAGTGTGTATTTGTTAATGAATCTGAAGGTATGTCATCTAAAGAATTATCGAAGCTTTATCATGTTCCAATTGAATTGTTGTGATGATGTGAGTGGAAAAAGATTAACTTTTGTAGCAACCCAACTTTTCTATTTAACTGGGAAAATGGAAATTTAATTTCATTTGTCTAGAGTTGAGGAGTATTTACCATTTCTACACTCAATTGCAATTATATTGAAAGCATGGGTCTACTTCATATGGGATTGTCCAATTGCTGGTGGTTCATTTACATCACTGCTCCCCATCAGTCCTTATTTTGTAGGATGGTTCACTGTTTGCTGCAATTAAGTGAAAAGTTGTTAACTTTTGTTACTTTTATTATTATTATTTAAAAAATGATATTGAATATTGACTATTGACGCTTATCTATTGTTCCTTAATTCACTAGAAAATCCTTGTTTGAATTTCAATGTGTATTTTACTCGGCATAGGGTTGACACTAAAAAAATTGGTCCTCACATTGATTATTTTCTGCAGGCATGGCGGTTGCAAGAGATATTCAAGGAAAGAAGAATCGTGTTGTAGCAATTATAAGTAATTGGACAACAACGGCTGGTCAGGTCTATGAGGCAATGAGCAATGCTGGATATCTTGATTCTAACATGATAGTGATTTTAAATGATAGTAGGCATTCTTTACATCCTAAGCTTGATGATGGATCAAAAACAATCAGTCCTCTCTCCAGTAGTCTAAGCAAGCTCCAATCTAGTAGATCTTTCCGGAGGTTCAGGGAAGCTGCAAAGGTATATTCTCAATTCAGTAACATTTTTATGTCTAAGCAGTATGATAATTACATATTCTAGGTTGACAAAAATTACCATGCTAGTTAAATTCTGACACAGAACCTGAGTTTTATGTTGTTTGTTTGGGAAATGTTTAGGTTGATTAACCTTAAGCTTTACTTGACAGAATTTCAAATAGGTGAAGCTGCTTTGTTATATAGGTCTTATGTCATTCGTTTTATTGCCTCAATTGTTGACCAACCCAATGCTTGTGTTTCTGAACTACTGTGTGTGTGTTGCCTCAATTGTTGACCATCCAATGCTTGTGTTTCTGAACTAATGTGTGTTTTCTCATGTATGCTGATGCCAGGGAATAACAAAAAGAATTGGTAAAGCCGTGCATGAATTGGCAGCCAAAGTAGATGAGTACGCACGTGGTATGATTGGTCCTCTTGGAGCTACTCTCTTTGAAGAACTTGGATTGTACTACATTGGACCAGTTGATGGGCACAATATTGATGATCTAGTTTCTGTACTTAATGAAGTGGCATTATTAAATTCAGCAGGTCCTGTTTTAGTACATGTCATCACAGAGGATGAGAAGGGCTTGGAATCTACTGAGGAAGGTAAATGATTGAATCCTTTTGTATTACAGAATGCTGCAGGGCAAGGTCTCTATTACCACTCATCGTATTTGATGTAATAATATGTGTGTGTATGCACTTGTGTGCACATGCAAACATAAATTGGAAACATATATCTAGGCTGGAATTGCAGATTTTCTAAGTGGTCAATATATTTGGTGTTGAACAGGTACCTCAAAATCATGCCCTTTAGCATCAGATTTGAAGTCCATGAAAAGCAGCCTCAGGACGTTCAATGATGTTCTTGTGGAA
>JBBMKF010462831.1:0-11207 GCA_037834155.1 Curcuma caesia | reverse complement strand
TTTTTATATTCTAAGTTAAAATCAGTTAATGTGTGCATCATCCAGAGTAGTTGAGCAACACATTCACCTAGGGCTATATATTCAGCCTTAGTTGTAGATAATGCAACACAGTGTTACTTTCTACTACATCAGCTGACTAGACAAGGACCCAAGAATTAGCATCCACCGCTTGTATTTTTGCGGTCTAGCTTGCAACCAGCGTAATCTGAGTCTGAATATCTAATTAGGTCAAAATTATTATTTCTAGGGTACCACATTCCTACAGTTAGTGTTCCTTTAATGTACCTTAGTATCTGCTTAACTGCGGTTAAGTGTGATTCTTTAGCATTAGCTTGGTACCTAGCACACATACCTACTATAAATAGTATATTAGGTCGACTTGCAATTAGGTAAAGTAGACTTCCTATTATGCTTCTATAGTATTTTAAGTCTATTTGTTTTCCATTTGGGTCACTATCTATGTTAGAGTTAATTGCTATTGGTGTGTTAATTTCTTTCAAAATTTCCATTCCAAATTTAAAAATTAAGTCTTTTGCATATTTACTTTGATAAATATAATTTCTGTCTTTCGTTTGTTTAATATGAAGTCCTAAAAAGAAATGTAACTCTCCTACCCAACTTATTTCAAATTCATTTTTTATTAATCTAATAAATTCTTTTAAGTATTTTGAATTTGTTGACCCAAAAATTATGTCATCAACATAAATTTGAGCAATGAAGAAGTCTTTATCTATGATTTTTATAAACAAAGATGGATCATTTTGGAATTTTCTGTGAATAATTAATTGTTTAATTGACATAATTGGATTGTATTTGTGACATGGTGCATTTTTGGATGATTAATCTAATTTCAATGATTTAATGGTTAATTTAGTATTAATTGAGCTTAATTCTTTGTAGGGTCGAAATTGAACCATGATTGAGCTAAATTGGGACCGAGTCAAGCCAAGATTGATAAATACTATTGGCCGAAACTTCATGATCAAGATTAGGGTTCAATGGGAGCTGAAATCATGCTAATTGGAGCTTAAATGGACGAAATAGGCTAACTCAGGCTGAACCAACTTAATCAATGGGAGCAGTTCGTCGGCTTCGAAGGTTGAGGAGAATGCAATGACGAAAACCTAAATCATTGTTTGGAAAGCGGGGAGCGACCAGGTCAATAACTGACTTTGTTATCAGCTACGTCGGCAAGGTCGTCGTAACTAGTGAAGCAATGTCGATTACGATTTTGATATTCTGCGCGACTCCCTCGGGTACACTTATACGATTTGTGATTCACCATTGATCACAGGATTACGCATCAGATCTGACAGTCCAAATATGAGAATGCACAGTATTCCATCCCTCGATCCCCACCGCTTCCGGCCTCCCTTGCCATGCAATCCTGCCACCGTCGGCCATCGGCCCGGGCACGATCGATGCGTCGCTCGTCGATGCGTCGGCCGACATCGGATTCCTATCAGATTGTAGCAAGAATTTGGAGTAATTTGGTCGGAACACGGTCAGCAGTGGCGCGCGCTGGTTTCCAGTCAAATCGCCAGAATCCGATCACGATTTGGTCGGAAATGGCGCGTGCCACTGCCGACCATGTTTCGGCCAAATTGCGCCGGATTCCGGCCACAATCCGGCCGGAATCCGACCCGGCCGAAGCGTCGGTGAGCGGCGCGTCGATCGTGCCCGGGCCGGTGGCTAGACGGCACGACGAGGGTGACGGCAACGGCGATGGATCGATTGTGTCACGCACGGGGTCGTGCAGCACGAGTCGCGCAGAATATCAAATCTCATGCCAATTAATAAACGTAGGTTACGGCTAGTGATACTCTGTTTACGAAATATATGCCGACGTCAGTAGCTACAAGGAAAAAACAGTAGCAATGATGGAATATTCCGTGGTAACTATTAAATAATGATCGATCAGAGAATGATTAGATGAAATTAAATTATTATTATTATTATTAATGATAAAATTAAATTTTCGTGGTTAATATTGTAAGTGAAATTTACTATTTCATCTCATATCTAACGATGAAAATTTAATTCCATCTCATATCAGTGAACGACGTTAGTTTAATTTCGTTACTAATTAATAATTAAATATTAAATATTTATTATTAAATTTCTTTAAAATTTTAACAGAACCTCTTTATTTTTATTTTTTTTATTTACATTTATATAACCAAATAATATATTATCATAAATAATGATTTTCACAATACATTCACATTCACAAAACAATATATTCAAATCATAATCTAATTAATATAAACATAAACACAAACATAAACAATACCATTGTATCAAATTTACAACTCATTCAGAAATCAACATATTCACAAACAACATAACATATACTAAAAATGATACATATCAAAATCAATCCAACAAGTTTTCAACTTTAATCCCAACATATCAAATCCAATACAACAAAGATGAATATATCAAATTTAACTACCAACGTATATGAATCTAATTGTTAAAGTTAATGTGTTGGCCATCACTATGAGGAAAGTGAACCGTTACTTTTCCATCGTGCATGCAATTAATGTACGAGTTAATCAAGGAGTTACCTTGATAAGCAAAACGGTGACTTGACATTTAAGATTACTTACCCTCTAAGTTTCTTTCAAGCCTATATAATGCCTTTGTAATCGTAAGCTTAAGGCATGAAAAAAATATATCTCCTTCTCCTCAAGAGTTCTACCAAAATACTTCAATACTAATTGATCCAAATACATTATCAATGATAATAAGACCTTCTAAACGAACACATCAACTCTCACTCTAAAACTAACTAGTAGTATTCAATCCTACAGAAAGTATAATAAGATAGGTTATTAATAAAATAAGAAGAAACTACATATTACAATTATGACTAATAAATTGAATTTAAACAAAATTAAATACTATAATAAAAAGATTAGCTAATAATTATTTTACATACCTGAATGATAGTTTGGATATCTATTGATGAAAATATATAGAATATATTATTATCTATAATGTTCTTGATATGACAAGTCTCAACTGGTCTGATATGGCAAAAAGAGATCAACAATCGGTCCAAAGTGGCATCCGACCTAGCATGTATAAGGTCAAAGGGGCAAATCATGGCTCGAGCTCAGCCACACACGTAGGTGAGCTCGACCATACGTTCAGATCAGCCCGGCCACACACTCAGTTCAGCTCGGCCACACATATAGGTGAGCTCGGCCACACGCTCAGTTCAGCTCGGCCACACATATAGGTGAGCTTGGCCACACACTTAGTTCAGCTCGCCCACACATTTAGGTGAGATCGGCCACACGCTCAGTTTAACACGGCCAGTTCAGCTCAGCCACACATACAGGTCAGCTCGATCAGACGTACAGTCAGCCTGACTACACATTCAGGTCGGCTCCGCTATGCATTCAGGCCAGCTCAGCTTGGCCATTCATACAACTCGACCACATGCTCTCACAGCTCGGTCGTTCATACAGCTCGGTCATATGCTCTCACAGCTCGACCACATATTCTCACAGCTCGCCCATTCATACAGCTCAGCCACATGTTCTCACAGCTCGGTCATTCATACAGTTCGACCATATATCTTCCGACCTCACGCGTCAGGTCAGCCATCAATGGGCAAATACACTAATCCTTCTCCTTGGCTCAGACTTATCAGCTCATCCAAAAAGATAAGGACAGTGACTAAGTTCTCAAACTTGGTCCCCGAAAATCCCGCACACTTATGCGCACAATCGTCGAATGAAGATAATCAACCTTACTGAGGTGTTGGATGTTTGGAAACCGTCAAAGATCATGCCTTAATTTAATACAACATTAACGACGCATTAACAGCCAATCACACGCGTTAATCTCCGAAGATCACGCTCCCTCTGCTACTATATAAACCCCGCAGGTATGAAGAGGGACTCTCTCTCGAATTCTTTACTCACGCATACTATTTCTTTTTCTCCCTTTCTGCTCTTGGCTGACTTGAGCGTCGGAGTGACCTTGTCGAAAATCCCTGATGCCCTGCTAATCCGCTAGTTCAATTCTCTTCTTCCTTAGGTTCTTCTCGTTGACGGGATCAACGAAGGTTGAGGTGGCATATCATTGACTGGTGGCTTGATCGTCGATGGCATCCAGCCGGAACAGTTCTTAAAAAGACGTAATATAATTAGAGATGCATCTATTATGAAAATTAATAAATCTAATTTGCATGTTCATGAGTGATAAACAAAAAAAAGAAAAGTTAAAATCATTAACATACCTCTCATATAACTACTAATTAGGGTCCTGAATTTCCTGAGAGTCAAAGTCATGCGACGTTTGACTCATGTGAGCCATGAATTCCCGCATTTCCTATCCAATTTTCTCATATCTCAACTGGGCTTGGTGAGGCTCTTGAAATTCTTACTCTAATGTGAAGAGTCGATTCTTCAATACTTGATTTTCTTGCTCTAGGACGTCTACCCTAGTAGATGATTCGCTGGGATGACCCCTGGCCCTAGGGGCCATCACAAATCATAAACAACTCTCATTTGGGACCCAAGATCGTAGAAGGTAGAGTTCTTTTTCCTTCCACTGACTACATCATAATAGATCTCATTTACTTGGTCGATGGAAAGAGTCTACATCTCAGCTCCCACTTTATCAGGTTAAGATATCTGTGCAATTCTAGTAGTCATTTCATCCTATTTAAAAATAAATTTATATAAGATATAAAATTAGAAAAGCTAATCATTGTTAACAGTTAAATAAGTTTAAATTTTAAATTTTTACGTCTAATGCCTACGATCGAGGATCGACAAATGTGTCATCTTTTGACTTATATGTCTTGGTAAAAATCTCCCAACAAGTAGGAGGTCGCTATAGTTCACATTCCTAAATATTAAATAATACAATTAAATTAAAATAAAATCATTGATAATTAAATAATTATGATATAAATATAGTGATTGTAAACTCACCAAGTCTATGACATGCTTGACGATGGAACGGGATCCAACTATATGCTTTATAGATCCGATGTTAGGGCTAGCAAGCTCGGTGTTTCTATTGGCTTTAATTGTACCTGAATTTGATTGTCATCTTTCTACAGCTTAGATGGCTTGCCATGCATCCCAAACATCATCTGGGATAAAAGATGATCTTGCACCCTTTCTTCTGTATTTGTATAGCGGATCCTTGTACAGTTTAGCACAGGCATTCCATGTTTCTTTAAATGCTTCCTCATGCCCTAGCTCCCAGGTATATTTTTCTGTAAAAAAAAAAGTTTATAACTTTGTATAAACAAAAAAATCCTAATAATAAAAATAACTTATCAAAAACTTCTGATATTAAAAATCTCGCATACCCTCATCTACATGTCTCCATGTAGTACTAGAAAGACACACTCTTTTTTTAAATTTACTAGATATCTATGCTGCTACTCGATGGTCATCTAGAGTAAAACTGTATTATAAAATATATAAATATTAGACATATATTATAAAAAATCTATATGAATTAAAAATTACTAATAACACCAATACTTATTAACCCCCAACAACCCACAAGATAGTCTGACCACCGAGTGTTGCTACCTGATCTGACATATCTATATCTGCACAATAATATTATAACACATACACATTCAAAATAATAATCAAATGGTTAGTGAGATATACATATAACAAAACAAACAATTTTAACTTATTCTGAATTAATTTATAATAATACTAATATTCAATCATTGTTACAATCTAAATCATCAACATTAACATTTTGAGAATCCTCCTTGCTAGACTAAGTTAGTTCAACAAGCTCCTCACCGTTGGACATCTCTCCATCATCTATCTCTTGGTAAGGTACATTAGCATCTACAAGTAAAGCAGATGTTGATTGAATCTGAGAATTTAGTAAATGTATCTCCACTTCTTCATTTTGAAATGCATCACGGTGTTGGGACACGATGGAGTTTGATATTTCTATGGTCAGGTGATTCTTCATACGACAAACTGCTAATTATTTACTAACTCTTCTTGCCTTCGTCGGGTATTCAAGATAGAAAATCTGACCCGCTTGGACTGTAAAAATGAAAGGTTCAAACTTGTCGAACCTATTGTTTGCGTTAACCTCAACAAAATTATAGTTTGAGTGTATTCTAGTACCTATTCTGGAAGTCAGATCATACTCAGAATATTTGAATAACATACACCTTTTTATGGGTAAGACAGGATATTCAACCTCAATGATTTCTTCAAATCTCCCGCAATAATTAAACTCAAAATTATTATTGTTGATAGATCCTTTTACGTAAATACTAGAATTAAAGGTTAGTCTTTGTGAATGTTAGTTTTCCACGTGGAATTTGAAGTCATTAATGTAGTAACCAGAATACACTTGTATCTTATGGAGGGGTCCAGATGTAAGATTGATTATCCTTTCATCTTTCACATTTGATATTCTATAATCATTCACCTACAATAGTAAGTATGATATAAATTAGGTTAAAATTTGATACTAATGTATAAAAAATTATTTATTCTTTAACTTATATAAATTTGAAACTATAATGCAAATCCCATCTCTAATTTTTCCTCTTCCTCACTTGCACTGATTGATGGATTTTAATACTGAAGTTGTTATATGTAAAAGTTATGATGGATGAAAGGTAAATTTAAGACAATTGAGATACCAAACAAATAAAAAGGGATTAGTAGTTGATTATATCAATCAACTCACCTTATATACGGTTTGACATTCTCACAATTCAGGAGTATATATGTTCTTGCAGCATGATATTCTTGTTGATTTAATAATCTCAAAATAGATGCACCAATTTGCTTACCAAGAAACTTGAAAATAGAAAGCATCATTGGGTCAATCAGTTGAGTATCATCAGAATTTCTAAGATACTTACGATGTCTGGTTTTGATATTATCAACAAAATAATATGAGGAGAAAGAAGTTGCTTCTTCAACAAAATAAGTATTACATATTGACCCTTCGACTCTTGCTTTGTTATGAATATTATTCTTTAATTTTTTTTTAAAATGGATGCATCCATATATACTGCACAGGACTAGCTAGTTATGCCTCGTAAAGTAGGTGAACGAGTAGATGTTCCATTGAATCAAAAAAATTTGATGGGAATATGCGCTCAAACTTACATAGTATTACAGCAATATCAGTTTCTAGTTTAAATATATCGACTATCATAATATACCTCACAGATAAATTTTTTAAAAATAGGCTTAGTTATGTAGCAGGTCATGGAAAGCTATTGGAATAAGTCTTTACATGAATACATGACAGTCATAACTCTTCATTCCAAATATTTTTAACTTATTCATATCTACGCATCAGGACATATTAGAAGCATACCCATCAGGAAATTTGATTTGTTTTAACTAACTACATAAAACTTGCTTATCTTTCCTGTCTAATGTATAACAAGCCTTTGAAAATTGATTTGTTATTTCATTTTGACGTAACTCAGGTCTATTAACCAGTCCTTTTAATTCCTCATGTAATTTTACAGTGTCTTTAGTTCTTCCAGGAACATTCATTACTGTATTGAAGGTATTATCAAAAAAAATTTCATGACATGCATCACATCTAAATTATATCGAATCAATAAATACTTCTAATATGGTAGCTCCTAAAAAATACTTCTTTTCTTTCAACTATATTTGTACATCCTAACAATGTATTTATTTATCTCATTTGAATTAGACTTATATATTGGTAGGAATCCATAGTTGTCTATGTGGTCAATGATTTCTGCACCTGACTTGATTGTTGGTGTAAGTTTTTTGACTACAATATTCTTTAAAAAATTTATCTTATTTCCCCTGAAAGGTGTTTAACTGGTCAAAATTTATGATGATTATCAAATCAAGATACATTCCCACTACATGATGATGAAAATACATCAGACTCTATCATGCAATGTGGGCATGCTAACTTACTAGTTGTGCTCCATCCCGAGAACATTGAGTACGCTAGAAAATCACAAACCATCCAAAATTGGTTTTACTTGCAACATCATAAGTCTTTGATCCTACATTCCATAATTCATTCAACTTGACAATCAGATGTTTCAAGAAAATATCTATCTTCTTTTTCAGATTGTTGAATCAAGAATAAGTATAGCCAGAAATATGAATTCATCTTTCATGCACATCCATAGTGGTAAATTGTATGGTGTTAATATAACTAGCCAATATAAATATTGCTATCTTGTCTAACCAAATTGTTGAAATCCATCTATAGAAAGTTTCAATCTCACATTACGTGCTTCCATCGCAAAGGAGAGAAATATTGTATCAAGTTGTTTCCATATAGGGGACTCACAAGGATGACACATTATACCTCCTCCTTCATGCACATTCTCATGATGCCACCTCATATGGCAAGCTGTTGTGGCAGATGCACACAAGTGTTGAAGTCTAGCAATTAACAAGAAGTAATACATAACCTTCAATGATATATTTTTCTTTTTCTTTCCTGGTATGCGACAACGATGCTTGTAACAAGGTGAGTACAGATTGTGCATTCAATCAGTTCACTGTCTTCATTCTAATATATCATGAAGTTACTTATATAACAATAAATCTTCTTTATAGGCAAACATAAATCCCTCACTAATTTTTTTGTACTATAGAAACTATCAGTTATTTGGTAATCAGCAAGGAGCAACTCTGACATCAATTGACAAATGTCATCATAACATCGTTCTGAGAAATGATGATCTTTCTTGATATTTAATAACTTTGCAGTAGCTGATAGTTGGGAATGACGAGATGAAATACCTTCCCACACTTCTCTTTTACTAGCCTTTAACATGTCATATAGTTGTTGAACTTCAGGTGTTGGTATTTCATTTATATTTGAATGATCAACTGCATTCATCATGTCATAAACCATTGATTGCATCACATTCTCTTTAGATGTTGATTCGCCTAAAATAGTTGTGCAAGATAAAGAAGCAACCGAAGTTTCAATTGGATCAAATAGATAAGGCTCTCCATGATAGTATAATTATAGTAATTAGAACAAAATTATTTCTACATATATGTACTTTCATGGTATATATCCTCATCTTAGAAAATTTTATTTCTACATTTATAATGATTACATAGACAACGTAACTCTGCACCATTCATGCATTCTGGATGACTCTTAGGAAAGTTCATAAACTCTTCAACTCCAACATAATATTCAGCTCGGATAAATATATTTTTTAATCTATTATACATCCAAGCTTTATTCATATACATTGTAACCTTCTACAATAATAAATTTCTATTGAATAGAAATAATATGTAAAACTAAACACACATTGAATAGAAATTTTCATTGTAAATCTAACAAATCATAGTTAATATTAACCCAATTGATGGTTATATATTTGATCAACCATTAGCAAAGGAATAAAAGATCATTCTAATTAAATAGGTAGATAATTATTTAAGATTGATATTTGATGTACAAAAAAAGATCTATTCTATTGATAAGTTCTGCTTTGGTATCGCACTAGCATCCAGATATTTTAGATGCTTTTTACTATGAGACGTAATTTTTCCTCAATCATCTTTTACCCCTCAGTTCTAACTCTACTCATTCGTTAAAGGTAAAAGAAAAAGGTAGATATTTTATGAAACCATATGTTTCCTGAGTTTGACCTCCATTGTCTCTAAGTTCTACTATTGCCATGACAAAATTGCCCGTCTGACAAATTATGGAAGTGAGCCGAAATAACATTTTAGTGTTGTAGATTCAAATTTCAGTTTCAATTCCAAAACAAAGATTCAATGTCGTAGAAAATTGATTTTAGTATTGTAGATTCAAGATATAGTTTCAGTTTCAGTTCTAGTTTCATGTTGCAATTAGTAACTAGCCTTTATGTATATTATCTTAGCTTCATGCACTGGTCAATCCTTATGGTCATAAAATATTAAACTAGCAGTATTTGACAAACTTCAATCAAATAAATTTTTAGTTATAAAAATTATATAGTTTATTAATGGCTTATTAGTGAATTTTATTTTTCATGCAATTGTAATCAATTTAATTTCGACATACCTAGATAAAAGTAGTCTAGAGAAGTATAATGAGATTAACATACAAAATTATCCCAATTGCAAAGAAGTTAAAGTTGTTCCCCTTCCACTGCAATTGAGTTGAGATCAAAATCAACACGACAAGGTTACAAGATCAGCTTCGTACGAAGGTTACAAGCTCAGCACAACACAACATATTACAAGGTAAACATAAAAAAATTGTAGCATCACCCTAAACCCAACGCCTGCGACTTCGACCAAGCCAGGCCTAACGTCGGCAAGCTCAGCCAAGTCGGGCCCAACACTGGCAAGCTTGACCAGGTCAAGCCTGATGCCAACGAGCTCACCCAGAATGGGCCCGATGCTGGAGATCGAGTTCAGCCTAAACCCCTAAAAGTGACAAAGATTGGAGGAGCTTATCGATGTCGGCAGATTGGAGATCGAGAGAGGAAGGCCAGAGACAATTGCGCCAGCATCAAGAGAAAAAGTATCTAGAGAGGGAGAGGGAGACAGATCATGAGGGGGAAAAGTTTAGGCTGAAAAATCCTAAAAAATATGATATTAGCAATGGAAGTTTATTTTCGTCGCTAATTTAGCGATGAAAATAAACTTCTATCACTAAATTAACAATGGATATAAACTTTCATCGCTAATACAGTGACAAAAGTCTAAACATCCGTCACTAATGTATTGACGGAATTAAATCTTTGTCGCTAAAATACAACATAGCGACGGAAATAATATTTCGTCGCTAATGTAGTGATGGAAGTATATTTCTGTAACTAAATTAGCGACGGAATTAAAATTCCATCGCTAAATCTGATTATTCTTGCAATATCTTCTCTATCCTTCAAAGTGGGTTAGGCTCTTCATCAACCTTTTCCTAGCTCCTATTAAAATCCTTCATCATTTCAACTCCTAATTAGAGGTTTCTATGTCCAAGCCCAACAATTATACTATCATCTCTAAGCATTCATTGGATCTCAAGCCCTGAGTCGGATTTTGGACACTAAATTTTCAAGTTTTGAGTCAAATTTTAAAATGTAAAATACACTCTTTTGGATCAATTTGAGTTTTAGAATTATTATATAAAATAAAAAAATAGCTTGATTTCATTTTAGACTCCTAAAGATGTAGTTTAAACTATATTAATAAAAATAAAATATAACAAAT
>JBBMKF010462811.1:0-11209 GCA_037834155.1 Curcuma caesia | reverse complement strand
AGTGCAATAATTGTTTACCATATATAGTTCAGCGTGCATAACATAACCAAGGCGAAAAGCCTAATTAAAACAAGCCAGCTTTCATGCAAAACACTCAAATAAGGCTCACTTCTATAAACTCTTCAGGAAATTAAAGCCCCGGCCAACTTAAAGTGCATGTTGCAGCCGATTTCAGTACATATATAAAACATCATTTTGGGAGTATAATTGGCTTTATTATTTCTCTTATGGGCCTTAGAAATTAATGAGTTAATTTATAGAATAAATGGGATCCTCGTTTGGCTATATATGTTTGAACATATATATCTATATATATAAAGGCTGCTCTTGTTTTGTTTGGGATTTGAACTACATTTACAAAAAGAAGCTAAGCCACTGGGAGCATCCTATATATACCAGCAGAACCAACCAGACTGCTCAACAAGCTAATGTTCATATATATATATATATATATATACTTCTGAAATTAAATATTCTCAACTAGTTCTCTGTTACGAGCATTGCTCATAGGAGTCGTGCTTATTTCCTGTTGACAACTGAGTTTACGAAGAAGAGGGCTTGGACTTGGAGTCTCAAAAATAAAGCCCACGATCGATCGATCGAGCATCGAAGTAACAAGTCGCAATTTTAACAGATACTCAATAATTAAAAAAGCTATATTTTACTCCAACTGGCCCAATCAGTTGAGATATCAGATATGTGAGGGCACTGGCGAGCTAGGGAATTTGGATGGTGAGATTAACCAACGGAATATTTTAGGATAAAAATTTAAAAAACTTGCCTTTTTAAAGTCTCTTTTTTATTTATTATTAAAATAATATTTCATCATATTTTCAATTTTTTTGAATATATTTATTTACTGTTATCGTCCAATTAATCGAGAGATGATCAATTTAATCTCACAAAATTTTTTTAATCGCCTATCAAGATAAATTTAAAAATACAAATGACAATTCAGACAATGACTAATAGTCCCACTAGTTTAAATGTGAAAGGTAAATTTCTTGTGCTCTTTAGATTTTAAATCCTCAGTGTACGAAGAGCCATAAGATATATATTTGCTACGGTACCATAGTTGAGCAATTCAATTTATAATTATTATAATATAAATATTTCATTTCTAATTAATATTAGATCATATTATATTATAATTTATGAATCCTAACTACTCTAATATAAATAATTTATTTTTATTGAATATTAATCTATTATATCAACTATTAAAATTTTAAAAAGTTATAACATTACGGCTCATAATTAATCTTTTATATATATAGTCGTATCATTCAATCCGTCATCCAATACATCTTATGTCGAGTATCTAATATAAAATAATCTTTATTTTTTTAATATAAATATAGAGAGAGAGAGGAGGAGGAGGAGGAGGAAGTTTAACTGTGTTAGACACCGAATAAAAGAAATAAAAGCGATGCGCCGGACCGGATTAATTCAGCATTAAATCTCATTTAAAAGCTGGACGTTCAGTGAACATATATATATATATCACATTAAAAGAGACAATTTAATTTGTCTTAAATTTCCATCAATGAACCTTACCGATGTCTGGAAGCAGCAAGTTAAAAGAGATGCAATTGTTCTTTTTTTTTTAAAAATATTTTTAGTACAATGAGATAAATTAAAACCATTCTTTCCTTTTCAATGTTTTTTCCACATGTTAAATGTGTTTTAAGGTAACTAATTTTTTAATCAACTTAAAATAGAAAATCTGAAAGAAATACATATTAGTGAAAATTTTATTTACATGAAAACAAATTATTATTTAAGATCTATGTTAATTATTAGGTTTAACAAATAAATAACAATTAGAAATCAAACTAATTAAGACACTATTTTATCTAAGTATTAATTTTGATTTGATTAGTTTAAACCATTTATAGGATGTCGAATTAAAATCAAATTAACATTGATGTTTTTTATCTTATAAATTAAAATTAGATAATAAAATAGAACAAAAAAATACTTTGTTTATGCCCACACTTCACTTCGTACCTAAGGCATGCTTTATGACTTAGGGTTCAAAAATCATTTCTCATGCAGAGACCGATAACAAAGCTTCCTTTGATGACGTGGTCGGTCTTGCATAAATTAATACGCGTCAAAGGGTGCTGAAAGTCATTAAAAGGATGTTTAAATCACTATAAATGACATGGAAAAAAATAAAACTTTTAAAAATATATAAAAAATCAGGATTAAGATTTCATGCCTTCTTCTTCGCTTCTATATAAAATCATGTTCTAAAACCCTAACTGGAGAAGCATTATTACTCGCGTATTAATATCTAAGCAACATCAACTAATGGCAATGAGAAGAAGTTGAAAAAGAAAGTGGGAATCTCGTTCCACTATATATTTTTCTCCTATATTTTTTAGCGTAATCACAAAACTATTTTTAAATTTTTTTTTTCAAAATTCTTCTAGATTCATAATTGGTTAATCATACAAGGAATAGAAAAATCCAACCTTTTCTGTTCAGCTATCAAACATCACTGATTTTTTTAATGTCACGGAAAAGTAAACTCACTGCCTCCTTCAACTCATGAATTAATTTTTTGGTGGAAATTATATATATATGTATATAAAAAATCAAGATACAGTGTTCTAGGATTGAGAAAATAAAAATTGGGAAAGTAGTATTTTTAATTGTAAGTGTAGCCCTACTTACTGTTTTAGTTTTAATTTTAATTTTTTCTTTACGTAAAATGAAAAATGGAGAGGAGGAAACCGCGTAGAGCCAGCCTGGATCGGTGGATCACCTCGTGGATGCTTCGAATCGAAGCATATATCTTTCTTCAATTAATATTTTATATATTGTCACAATTGTTTCCCAATCTCAATTCTCATCCTCCTCCGCCCTCTTCTCTCCGACCTCCTCCCCCTCGCCGCCGCCTCCAATGCCTCTTTCCGCCCTCGTCGCGGCGGTTCTCCTCCTCCTCGCCGTCTCCGGGCGGGCATTGGCGGCCTCCCAAGACCTTCCCCTCTTCCGCGAGGCCCCTGCCTTCCGCAACGGTCCCGGCTGCGCTTCCGCCCCCACCATCCATATCGCCATGACTCTCGACGCCGCCTACCTCCGGGGCTCTCTCGCCGGTGTGCTCTCCGTCCTCCGCCACGCCTCTTGTCCCGAATCCATTGCATTCCACTTCCTCGCCACGCGGCCGCGACGTTTCCGCCCCGCTGTCGCGACCTCCTTCCCCTCCCTCGCCTTCGACGTCTACCGCTTTGACCCAGACCTCGTCCGCGGCCGCATCTCCTCCTCCGTCCGCCGCGCCCTCGACCAGCCCCTCAACTACGCGCGCATCTACCTCGCCGACATCCTCCCCAGCTCTGTCCGCCGCGTAATCTACTTCGATTCTGACCTCGTGGTCGTCGACGACGTCGCCCGCCTCTGGGCCACCGACCTCGGCCCCGATCACGTCCTCGCCGCCCCAGAATACTGCCACGCCAACTTCACCTCCTACTTCACCGACCGATTCTGGTCCGACCCGGTCTTTCCCGGCGCTCTCGCCAGTCGCCGCCGCCGACCGTGCTACTTCAACACCGGAGTCATGGTCATGGACCTCGACCGCTGGCGCTCCGGCGGGTACACCCGGAAGCTGGAGTCCTGGATGGAGATCCAGAAGCGCGAGGCGCGGATCTACGAGCTCGGTTCGCTGCCCCCTTTCCTACTCGTCTTCGCCGGCGAGGTCAAGGGGGTGGACCACCGGTGGAACCAGCACGGCCTCGGCGGCGACAACGTGGAGGGCCTATGTCGCGATCTTCATCCGGGGCCAGTAAGCCTCCTCCATTGGAGCGGCAAGGGGAAACCCTGGCTTCGCCTCGACGCCGGCCGCCCCTGCCCCCTCGACGCGCTCTGGGCGCCCTACGACCTCCTCCGCCGCGACGACCGTGACAACCTCTTCGCCGACGTCTAACCTCCACCGCTCCTCTCCCGATCACCGTGCTCCGTCATCCGGCGTCGCTGACCAGTGCGATCGGATCGGCTTACCGCGGGTCCAACGGGGCGGGCGGTTGCGTTCGACTTCGATCGAACAATTGGCACGTGAGGAGTCAGACGCGTAACAGCTGGCGCCGGGCCCGTGACCGATTAAAATGACACTGGCAACCGGCATTAAGCGGTCGTCGGTGGCGCCCCATTTCATTTTAATTAAATTCAATTCAATTTTTGCGAGTTCAACCAGTGGCGTAGATAAAGTTTTCACAATTTTTGACGGGGACTCAGAAATAATGAAGAAAGCTGACAGACAGATGATAGAAATTATTTTGTATTTTTATTTTATTTTTGTAATCCTTAGTGATGCTGTTCGTTGTGGTGGAAGCCAGTGAGATGGCTGCTTCTTTTTATAAAAAAAAGCAATTTTTTTTGCCTTTTTAAATGGCTGTGATTTGAGAGATGAGGGAATACTACTTGTATCTGCTGGCATCTTGTGAAGGTGGCAAGGAATCAATTGACAGTGAACTTACAAAGGTGCCTTCATGAGCATTACAGATGGATTGTTCTTTTCTTGCTCAAATTTTTTTGTTGAAGTTGTTTATTGTAACTTTCTTGCTCCTATTCTTATTTTAGAACAGATGTTGAGGTTGATGTCCAAGTGATAATGTTGCAAGCATGCAACTCTGTGTGGAACCATGTGGACTTTTTTCCATTGGAATTTGTAACAACCATAGCAACCTCTGCAAGTAAACTTAACACCGGATTCTTCAGCTTAACTTATTCAAATAATTCTTCAGTTTGTCTCTGATTCAAATGTTCTTATCAATTCAGTCAAGATAGATTGCTATGCTATTTATTGGGGTAATTGCGTGAGTAACTTAGTTTTCTATCTTCTTTCACTTATTAAATTTAAATCGTTGCAAAATTTAATTTGTCAACCGATCCCAAGATGTCAATCAACTTAGCCAACTCGTCTAACTCAACTGGGAATTTGATGAGCTAGTTACTCAATTAGGATTAAGTTAATCTATCTATATCGCTCCAGTCACAGTCATCGGGTCGAGTACGCCTTTGGATGCACGAGTTGGCTCAATTGACCATAATTAAATGGTGAATTCAACCAGTTTGATGATTCCTTAACATGCAAACTAGTTTTTTTTCAAATGATTTGAGAAAATTTGATTTTCCTTTTCCGTAATTGCATCACATCATTCATTGCCTGTCAGATAAATTATAGCTTAACGTCTTTGATATCTTGTATCATTGGTGCCGGCCACCTTCAGGGACTGAGTCCATGAGACTGATTGAGATTTATCATTTTGTTTTTAGAAAACAAGTTGTTTACCTAACTTTGTGTCAGCTAATAACCCCGTGCAGAACTTGACTGTTAGCTAGCGGAGATGGTTAGATATGGATGTATAAAAGAAGCTGCAGAAGGTCTTGCTATTTCAACGAAAGCCAAGCTCCCTTAGCAACTGGCCGGCCTTCAGAGCTTTTCTAAGTCTTCTTTTTCATCAGGCATGGAAGGAAGCATCTGCAGCCCAATAGACAGCAGGTATGATTTATTAATTTTAAGGTCCGTCTCTTACAGTCCAACGTACGTAACGATGCTTAGTTGCAGGATCGCAGTGGTTTCTGGAGCCAACAAGGGCATTGGACTGGAGATATGCAGGCAATTAGCGTCCAGCGGAATCAGGGTAGTACTGACAGCCCGAGATGAGGCACTGGGAATGGAAGCTCTGGAGAAATTGAAAGAATCTGGACTGTCGAATGTAATCTTTCACCGCTTGGATGTGACTGATGTCTCCAGCATCGATTCGTTGGCCGACTTCATAAAGATTCAGTTTGGAAAACTTGACATCCTTGTAAGCAATCAAACTTGTTTAATGTTCGACATTGTTTATGGGTCAGAAAGCTTAATGTCTCAATTTGCTGCAAAATAATGCCATGAAAAACGACAATCAAAACTGTCTAATCTATCTACAGGTAAATAATGCTGCAGTTGGAGGATTAACTGTAGACGTCAGTGCTCTAAAAGCATCGAGACCCACGGATCATGAGGTATGTCGACGATTTGTATGGCGTTTATATATGTTGCAGTCCAATTCGCAACTCTAATTAACAACTCGATCAGATTGAACATGATTCTTTTGCTCTGTTTTCGACAGAATGAAGAAGACACAGGTGAGATACCTGAGTGGCTTCAGCCACATGTTGTGCAGACTTACGAAATGGCAGAACAGTGTTTGAGGACCAATTACAATGGCACTAAAGCTGTCACAGCAGCGTTGATTCCGCTTCTCCAATCATCTGTTGAAGGAAGGATCATCAACGTCTCATCCACCCTCGGGCAGCTTAGGGTAGGGTACCCTTTTGCTCTACTTTAGCTTCGATCATAAGTAAATCGTTCTCAGCTTCGTGTATATGCTTCGCCTTCGCCTTGCAGGTTATTTCAAATGAAGAACTTCAGAAGGAGCTGTCGGATGTGGATTCCCTGACAGAGGAGAGGCTGGATGAGGTGATGCAGCTGTTTCTGAAACATTTCAAGGATGGCGAGTTGAGGAACCATGGTTGGCCAACCATGGCGGCTGCGTACAAAGTCTCTAAAGTGCTCATCAATGCCTACACTAGGGTTCTTGCCAAGAACCACACGAGCTTGTGCGTTAACTGTGTGAATCCTGGCTTTATCAAGACGGACTTGAATTATAACAGCGGGATCTTGGGTGTTGAAGAAGGTGCCAAAGGACCAGTGCTGTTGGCGCTGGGAAGCCATGGAAAAGCCACTGGTCTTTTCTTTGATCAGGATAAGGTTTCAAACTTTTGAGCTGTGGAATCAGCGTATTAATGTTCTTGATGATGGAGCTTTTAATTGCCATATATGGCAACTTTATGGTAAACTCGCAAAGTATGAGTTTTATTTAAATATTTTTTAAAAAATAATTAGAGTTTTTTAATCATTTGTGTAACTATCATCTATTAATTAACTTAATCACCATGAAAAATATGTGAGACCTTATTTAATTCATATATATATTTTAGTTTATAATTTTAGAAAATAAAAAATAACTAAAAATATCTATCAAATTGTTTATCTCTGATAATTTAAAATGTGTTTAAAAAAAAATCAATTCTAGTTATTTATTTTTTAAAAGAATTATAAAAACTTAAACTGTCACGTGGAATAAGAACTAAAGGGTATGTCCGTAATTCCAGTGGTCTCCTTGACCTAACAAGTAAACGACGAGAAATCCCGAAGGCACTCCTCCATTTCTTTCCTGCAAAAGCTTCGTGCTTCGTGCTTTGTGATGCGTGAGAGAGGGTGGAGCCTGCGCGCCTCCGGTTACCGTTCAAGCAGTAGTCCCTCGATCTTATTTGGATCTTCCCCTGATCGCTAAACTCTAGATTTGGTCGTAGCGTCTCAGTTTTTACGTGCAATTTTTGATCTCTCATTTTTTTCGGAGAGATCTTCTCAAAATTGTTCTTTGATTCGTCGGACGCCGCTTGGGAGAATCGATTAGCGAAGTGTGAGATGAACCCTCGAGGTAGGTTTCCTCCCCCCGGCATGGGTAACGTCCGAGGGAGCAGCGGGGGCGCAAACCCTGGTTTCTATCCGAGGAATCAGCAGCAGCAACAACAGTATGTACAGCGGAACCAAGTGAATAGGCAACCAAACCCGCAGTTCCAGCATCAACATCAGCAGCAACAGCAATGGTCGATGAGGAATCCTATGGGGGTTGATTCTAGCGCAGGGGAATTAGCGAAACCTGTTCAGTCTGAGGCCATTGGTTCAAGGTAAATCGAACAGTGAGCATCACTGAGTTAAATTGTGGTTTTGGGTCCCTTTCCACAATCCTTGCCAATGTTAATATTTGCGATTATGTGGAAAACCAGATAATTATCCAGTGATTGCTGTAGCGCAGAGTGGTAGAAACTGTAGTCCATTTTCTTTCTTTTGGAAGTGAAATCAGCATGAAGGGTGTGGTGGATTTGATTTCAAAATCCAAGCAAAATTCTGGCTTAGGCTTGTGTATTAAATGGTCTAAATTAATCGACATATTTGCTTCTAAATCTCACCCTTTTTTTAACCTACTCAGATATAATAAATAGTCTAAGTAATTTTGTTAACAGAACCACCTACTGTTCACAACTCTTTTGCAACTTTCTTAGAGTTATGATAAGGCTTGGATACTTATTCAGAAAAAGCTCTGAAAAATTTGCTTTTATACTAATAAGGTTACTTGTTCTAGACTAAATTTTGAGAAAAATCCAACTTCTGGGAAGTCAAGTGTAGAAAGATTTCTGATTATAGTGAAACAAGAGATTTCTCTATCCTCCTTAGAAATTCACAAGAGTACAAGCAGCATTGCATCAATTCAGTTGTTTGATGTAACTAAGTATGCAATTTTAAATAATTGGGACTGAAGCACTATGCTGTAATTCTATGCTATTTGATGTAATAGCCTCTTTGAAAATCTTAGGCATCATGTTTTGAACCACCGTACATAATGCTACAGGAGCGTATCATCATCTTATATCACTTTTACACTACTAAACTAAAGTTCTCTTTGCTCTCCCTTTGCCACTTATAATTTCAACTCTAATTAATTAAACTTGTCTAACTATATAATTTATTAATCAAACATGTCCATATTGTCCTAACATATCTTCTATGATTTCATCATTTTTTTTTGATAATCCAGGTGTAAGCTCTATGATTTCATCATCTTTTGGAGCTACACTTAGTTGCTCCTAGATAAAAGTGTATTTGACTTTTCCCTTCTCTATTTGCCCACACATCTATTGTAGCAACCATACCTCTGCCACAATAGCGTCATGTAGTTGGTGGACATTATTTAGACGAGCAGTTCTTGTCACTTATTTAATTTATTAGAAGGGAAGTCAATTTATGTTATAACAATAGTAAGGATGTAAGCACTTATTTTTCCATCTTTCTAGTTAATTTTTATGTTGATTATTTCAGTTCCCAAGATTGGAAGGCACAATTAAAGATTCCACCTCCTGACACACGCTACCAGACAGAGGTAAAAATGCTTTTCATCTCTCTGTGTGATTTGAAAAATGCATATTACACTTTTTACCTTGTTCATCTCTCAAGTCGATAAATATGTCTGTTAACGTAATCCAACCAACTACTAGTATGATTAACTAAGGCTAAACAGGTATACACTGCAGAACTTTGTATCAGAAAATGCTAACCTCTTACAGGTGCATATTCATGTATAGTACTGTCTATATTTGGACTCTGCCATTTTTTTCAGTTCAAAATGTAGGTAATACATGTATCCCTTACACCATGCTTCATATTTCTATCGTCGCCTATAACTTTTATCATAACATTTTTTTTAGTTTTAGGTTTTATTCTTTTCATTAAGATTGCTAGATCAGTGTAAAAGTTTCTTTTGCTAGTGAATTAGACAATGAATTTTAGATAATTTGGTGGTTATCTTTTGGTTGACAAGTCATATCTGTATAAGATTATGTCTATGTTAAATATAATTGTGACAATACACTTGCTAGGATGTAACTGCAACGAAAGGAAATGAGTTTGAAGACTATTTTCTGAAGCGAGAACTTCTTATGGGCATATATGAGAAAGGTTTTGAAAGGCCTTCACCTATTCAGGAAGAAAGCATCCCTATTGCACTTACTGGTAGTGACATTCTTGCCAGAGCTAAAAATGGAACTGGAAAGACTGCTGCATTTTGTATTCCCGCACTTGAAAAAATTGACCAAGATCACAATGCCATTCAAGGTTTTCACTCATTATCTTTTCCTTCTCTCTGTCTCTTCGCAAAGACGCTATCACTGTGCTTTGATGTTTTATTTAATCAAGTGTGAGCACTAGAAATTTGTTGGTTATTTTTATCCTTGCTTGTCTTTACGTTTTCCGTGTTCTTGAGCATCACTTATCTGAAGTGTGTCTGTATTCTTTGTGTGCTGATTTGCTAAGGTGATATGCAAAATTATCATCATTTCTGCTAGGCTGTAAATAAGACGTTATGATCATTTTTCTCTACTGTTTCTTTTTTTTTTAACTCAGACATCTTTTATGCATTTTATACTATACCTGATCTGCAACGTTATCGTAACTCATGATGGTAATGTGCATTGGAGACCCATGCTCATTTCTTGAGCTACATTGTTTGTATGTATGAAAATGCCCTTCGTGCACAATACAATGTTAGCTTTGTGTTCTGAGTTCTGTTTTTTTGGTGTCCATTAATGGATAATTATTCTGTATACAGTTGTGATATTGGTTCCAACAAGAGAATTAGCTCTTCAAACATCTCAAGTTTGTAAAGAACTTGGAAAACATCTGAAGATTCAGGTTATGGTAACTACTGGAGGAACTAGCTTGAAGGATGACATTATGCGTTTATATCAACCTGTCCACTTGCTTGTTGGAACTCCTGGTCGAATACTTGATCTTGCAAAAAAAGGAGTTTGTGTTTTGAAGGACTGTTCAATGCTTGTCATGGATGAGGTAATATTTTGATGCTTGATCTTGCTGCACTAAATTAATTGACCATGTTTGTTTCAGTTTGGAGCATGTTAATTACATTGTTCTTTGGTTCCTATAAACTGGTATTCTATTGTTTGTTAATCATATATCTAGAATATGCTTCTCATAATAGTCATTTTTGAGTCTGTCCTATTTGTCCTATATTCTGATGAAAGGACAATTTTTTATTATTTCACAGGCTGACAAACTTCTCTCTCCAGAGTTTCAACCATCAATAGAGCAACTTATTCAGTTTCTTCCTTCTAATAGACAAATGTTAATGTTTTCGGCAACATTTCCGGTTACTGTTAAGGATTTTAAAGACAGATACCTACCAAAACCATATATTATCAATCTAATGGATGAACTCACACTGAAGGGAATAACACAATACTATGCTTTTGTAGAAGAAAGGCAGAAGGTCCACTGCCTGAATACTCTATTTTCAAAGGTTATCCTCAATTTGGACTTTTTTGTAGTTTGAAATTCTCTGTATGTCTGAAAATGACAGATTTACCTGTTTCGACAGCTTCAAATTAATCAATCTATAATATTCTGCAATTCTGTTAATCGGGTGGAGCTCTTAGCAAAGAAAATCACTGAATTGGGTTATTCTTGCTTCTACATTCACGCTAAAATGTTGCAAGATCACAGGAACCGTGTCTTCCATGACTTTCGCAATGGTGCCTGCAGGAACCTCGTTTGCACAGGTACCTCGTTTGCAATAGTCTTTTTTAG
>JBBMKF010462801.1:0-11209 GCA_037834155.1 Curcuma caesia | reverse complement strand
TTGAAAAGAAAGATAAACCTCGTCGTGATACAGAAAATAAATTCCAAACTTACACTTAATCAACAGCATGCTTCTGCAAGGTTCTTATTGCAATGAAAAAAAGACGATCACACACGCGCTAGAATATATTGTATGTTATATATTATTTAATTACACAAACAATAATATTAATTATTGATATAAAATAGGTTTAATTAATATTTATAGCCGAATAATTAATCCCATGCATGATGCACCGTATGATCACTTCCCGTATGATCCCCACAAGTCCATCTCCCCGCCGCGTTGGCTCCCCATCAGACTCATCTGCTGCGGCGGCGCCGCCGCCGCCCCGAATCTGCCGTCCATCCCGGCCACCTCCAGCACTGCCCACTCCCCCGCGTGGTTACCGTTCCTCTCGTTCTGCATCGCGTCGTCACCCTCGTACGCCTTCAGCATCGCGGCGGCGCCGGAGTCGCCGGGAAGCACCGCGAAGTCGTACCCTGACGTCGGCGGCCGGTGGTTGGTCAGCAGGTCCTGCACTTGGTACGTCGTCGCCGGATTTATGCTGGCGTTGTCGGCGGTGTTGGCGTGGGAGTAGTACTGCAAACTGTGGTTGTGGTGGTGGTGGTGGAGGTAGTGGTGGTGGTTCGGGTGGAGGTAGTGAAGAGAGTTCAGCGACGACGGCG
This sequence comes from Curcuma caesia, assembly GCA_037834155.1. Classification (NCBI taxonomy): domain Eukaryota; kingdom Viridiplantae; phylum Streptophyta; class Magnoliopsida; order Zingiberales; family Zingiberaceae; genus Curcuma; species Curcuma caesia. Next base: position 10,541 of record JBBMKF010462801.1, on the reverse strand, counting down.
AGTGCTCGGCGGCGATGTGGCTCTCCATGGCGCCACCCTGCCTGCCGACGATCCCCTCGCCGGCACCACCGCCGCCGCCGACCTTAAAGAAACACTTCTTCTTGAACACCCGGCAAACCACCCATCCATCCTCCTAGTTTAAAAAACATAAAAGAAACTTAAGTAATCATGAAGAAAATTAATCAATAACAATCTCAACACAATATAATTGTAACAAAAGTTTCTTTAGAATCAATCTATAAAACTTACATTAGAATTGGATGCAGTAATATTAGGATCCACGGACAGCGAGTCGTTGTCTTCGAGGCGGTACTCATGCATAATCCAATCAGTTTTTTGACCATGAGGAGCACGGCCGCGATAGAAGACGAGGGTTTTACGCATGCCGATCTTGGAGTAGGAGTTCCGGATGCACTTGTCGCGGCCGGTGGCCTTCCAGAAGCCTGCAGTGGTGGCGCGGTTGGTGCGTGAGCCCGTCGGGTACTTGCGATCTTTGTGGCTGAAGAAGTACCATTCATTTTGAGCCGCCGACCCAATACGACATCGCTCTACACGAATCGAGTATTCACAATTTCATGTGATTGGAGATGAAGTGATGATCAATTCGTATCTAAAACTAATGATTGAATCTTTGACAAAATTGAGGTTTGATATATATATATATATATATGATCTGACCTTGGAGGTCCCATGGCTCGATCTTGTTGAGATCGACCTCCCTAATCACCTCCAACTCGAACTTCTCGAACGAGACCTTCTTCTTGAGGTAGTAGAGCAGTAGCTCCTCGTCGGTCGGGTGGAACCGGAACCCCGGTGGAACTCCGGTGCTCGATGACGACGACGACGACGAGGGCATCGCCATTCGATATATATCATATACTTCGCTTCCTACCTGAGCTTTTCTTATGAGGAAGAAGAAGAAGAAGAAGAAGAGAAGTGGGACGCAGGATGGTGCAAGTGGCGTCAATAAGTAGGTCGCTAGCAAGCTGATACGAATGATCAGGCCTGGATTGACTCCGGCAGCTACGCCGGTGGACTTGCATAAAGGTGATATCGTAGAAAACAAGTCAATGGCACGAGGCGCGTTTGATTTCTTTATCGACGGATGCTTATTTTAACTGGTAAACGATCCCGAGGAGAGGAATAAAAATCTCCATTATGTGTTCCGTTAATTGTTCCCAAAGCAAGTCCTCCCATTTATCAAGTGATGATCATCGATCAGTTCGTTGTCATCTTAAATCATTCAGCATGCATGTTGAGAATATAATCAAACATGGATGATATAAATGCAGTTAAATGAGCCAAGCTTCGATTTCCCTGAATGAAACCTCTGCAGCTGGGCGTGCCATGTGCGATGGCCTTGATGAGCAGTGGCTGCTTGATTGAGTTGCACTCATCCGACGTCGCGGTGACCTCCGCGATGAAATCTTAATTACTACAACAAGTTTGAGTAAATGGGTAATCTCCCAAATGATTGGGAAGCTGCAGGAATTTTAATTAATTAGGTTTACAGCAACTGGTTTCTTTGATTGGCTCTACTTGCTTGTTTTTGTTAACTAACCCTAGCTAGCTCCCTTTGTCTCGCAGCAGCATGTATCAGTCAGTGTGGTTCTTTCCGGTGAATCTTTGAGTTTAAAGTTTCAGGTGGATTAGAAACTTGCTCGACAATTTACTTTTAAATTTTATATTGTTTTTAAAGTTGCTATGGATAAAAAGGAGTAAATTTCTCACAGTCTAAATTAAACGCTCAGTACGTTTTAAAACTCAAGATTATTAATTAGCAATAGTAAAGACTTGATTAAATTGTTTTTCAAGACTAAATTAATGCCTAGCCATTAGACTGCGGCTTCAAAACCATAGATTGGTGATTCTTGTTTTCAAATTCATGTAAAATCATTAATTATAAAAAAGGTTAAATTTAATTACTTTAGTAAAGAAGATGCATGCATGCATGGCTGTTGCCTGATCACTTCCTGCACATATAGCCTTAATCTTAGCATCAAAGATGTTGATCAAAGAAAAAGGTGCATTCTTAAGACTTAATTTGCAAGTCTCTTAGCGAGATGCCTTCATCCTTACGTGAGATGAAGATATTGCGTTCAAAAAGTCAAATCATGCCAAAAGTCAACGGAGAAGAAAACTGGAGGTTTTCAATTTCAGTGCGCAAGTTGTTCTCTAGCTACCTATAAAATATGATGTTATTCTAATATGAACATTTTAAGTTGATAAACAATAAGATGCAGTTTAAGAAATTAAGGATAATCAAAAGAACACGAAATGGAGATTAAAAAAATGGCTGAAATTAATTTGATTCTGCGAACTGGTAGAATCTTCAACAAGAACACTGAACAATTTTCACATTTTGATTATTTCAGAGGCGAACGAGTTCTTACAACGGAATGGTTGCTTGTGAGTTGTGACAATTGATCTATACGATATGGTTGTTTATGACAGGGGATGAAGAATTGTCTACGCTAAACATGTACGAGGATGAGAGTTGCTTCTTTGAAAGTTTTTCATTATGAAGAACTCTTTTGATGATTTTGCTACAATAGGAAGTTAATCCTGCAGAAGCTTTAATTGCTAGGGGCTAACTATTTCTAAGACAACTCCACATACGTCCACTGCTAAGTGCTATGGAAATAGTGGCTTTAAGTAGTTGCCGAGTTAGGCCAGACACTGGACGTTTTGGTAGTCGATTGTGTTAATAATCATTTATTAACCAAATGATTAGGCCCAGATAAACTAACAAATTTACAGATAATTAAAGCCCAAATATTTTTTTCCAACTCTCCACAAAAGATGGCTCATCATCTAAACAGGGGCTGAAACATGCATCTTAACATCACATCATTAAACAAATATTTAACCTAAAATTAGTGAAAAACACTAAACAAACGATATATCAGGACAATGCATTCCCACACAAGTTGAACCATCTACATCTAAGCAAGTAAACCAACTTCTGAAACAGCAGTACCAAGTTAAAGATATTTGTTTCTTCATGTTCAACTCCATTTTTCAATCTCTCCTGAAGTAGCTTGAAAGTTCAGAAATTTGTTTCATGCCCTTCACCTCCATTTTTCGATCTCTTTCGAAGTAGCTTGAACTAGCCTTTTGGCATTGAATACAACCTCATCAACTAAAGCACCAATTTGATGACTGAAATCCAATCCAAGAAAAGAAATGAACGTCATGAGAGTGCAGCATATTAATAAAAACCATGGATATCTAAAACTATTGATGGAAATATCAACAATGCTAATAAAGTTCAATCTTGTAACAACTATAAAATGAAAGCATTGCAATAATCAAAACAAATATTAAGATGCACAGTAGACAAGGCTATATTGACTAACCTTCCATGTCCCATAAATTGGCAGGGGCCATGCAATAGACTGCATCTAGGCTCATAGGGTTAGTGACAGGAACAGACATATAAATCATATTTAATGTTTAAACTTAAGACTAAAGCATGCATGATGCACTACTACATAGTAGGATGACCTAAAATATATGACGAACTTTATGCACCACACTGTAGCTTTCCCAACTCTTAACTGATTTCACATATATAACCTATTAACCATACCTTTATTCTATTTTATGCCCCAGACTCCAATTATAAGTGAGAGACACTTGCTAAAGCACCAAACTCTGTTTTGTCTTATTTTATGTTGTTTTGATTTTTTTTTTCTCTTTTTTTTTTCTACATCTCTCACTTCTTGCAGTACCTTCATGCTATGCAATCTTGTGGATTTCTTCAATATGAAGTGATATCAACCTAAAACAATATGAAACTACATAAAAGAAACACAAAATTACTAATAACAGCAAGGAATCCAAGAGAAACAGTAGCATCTTTGAATGTCTTCAGCTATGAAAATATGTAGATCCATAAAAAAATTTAGTTGAACAAAGTCCATAAAGATTTTTGTTTTTTGTTTTAACAAAATGGGTAACAACAAAGAACGTTGTATTTAACAGGAATACAAATTAACCCATTAAACTTGAGCTTATAATTGCATAAAAAAATAATGCAAACTAGCCATGACTAGTATATTTGGATAGAGTCGATTTATTTTCATGAAAAAAATGCTTACTTAGATGGTCTTTGGAATAGTTTGCCCACATTTGTGTATTTTCCATTCTCATCAAATGCAATTCCTTTTCCCGCTCCATAGCCAAAACCTAGACCTATTCCACATCCAACACCAGCTCCAATGCCAACATGTAGGCCAGGCATTCCTAGCCCTAATCCAGCACCTGTCTCGAAGAGTTCATGAGGGTAAAACAACAATCCAGAAACAAGTTGATGAAAGTAGCAATTTAATTGCTTAAAGTGCAGATGCAATTTGCATAAATCTTTATTTATAAGAATAGAAACTCATCAATTCTATCAGGTAATTTCTTACGTCAAGAAAATCACCTGGCTCTCAAATTTAACTTTAGCAAAGAAAAAAAAAAGCAATTTGGAATACACTGTTACAGCCTCTTCACTAAAAATCTACAACAAAATCCACTAACCAAGAAATGGAAAAGGTCCTAATCTGAAAAAAAAAATCTCAAAACAATGTTCCAGTTTATTTTGTTCATAAATACTTTATGCATCTCAACACAGTAGATGCAGTTGAGATCATATATTTTCAGATCTATCTTAAAACTAAAGGGTTTTGATGTCATGATGCTACAACTGAGTCATGAGCTTGCATGAGAAGTCGTTTTCCTAGGGTGTGGGAAGACTGATGCTGTTATTTATTTACTTGTTGATTGCATTGTTGTATCTTATAGGTTGACACGTTTGTAACATTGAATATTTTTATTGAAATTCTACCGCTAATCTGAAATTGTTTTCTGCATTGTGTATCCAGCTGGACTTTAGAAATTTATTTGACTTGTTAAACCTCATCATTTAATATTTATTAAATTCTAATGAGGGAACATTGTTATTCTCACTTGTCTAATATACATCCAGCATTCACTTGACTACTTTCTAGTTAATCTAGAATTTTATGATTTTTGGCTAGTAAAGAAGTCACCTGTTGAGGTACCTGCTAGTTTCAATAGTAGTGATTATGATTTTAACTAGCTAACCCAAGTGGAGATCTAAACCAAGGAAATATTTGCCATTTAAATGTGAATGAGGGCGAAAGGAGGAAAATGGATAAATCATTTGATTTCTGAATGACTTTCAGCCCTCTACATGCTAGATTATATTGAGTGATGGTGCAAAATAGTATTATACTGATCCAACGGATCCTCGGGATTGACATTGGGCCAGAATTTTAAAAGCTGGATGTATCCAACATATCAATCCAAAAAGAGATGGCCACAAACAAGTAGAAAATAAAGGTATCGGTTTGGCAACATAGAAAGGAAAAGAGTAGTGAGGCATAATGCAAGTAATCCCATCAACTCGTCTAGATATCATGCCATGGAAACACAGGCGTATCATGGTTAGAACAATGAGCATGAAAAAGAAAACAACAATGGAAGACGAAGACCATTAGCATGAAAGATACTTTGCTAGCTAGGACCCAACCGCACAATATGAGATTGAAGGCTCAACTGTTACACTATATTTACAAAATCTCACTAGTTAATGCAATAGGTAAATTTGGCATGTTAATCAATGTCCATAATCAGACAAGATTATGATAGCTCAGATGATTAAGTGGATCTACTAAATCTAATTAAACAGTCGATGGCAATCAAGTATACAGGCCCAAATCTAGTGAAATTAAGCATATCAAGAATAGAAGTCACAGTAAGATCACAACTATCAACTAAACAAGTTAGCCCAGTAGGACTAGTAAAGCATTGAAATTTGTTCAATCGAGACAAACAAGAGATGTTAGAGTAGCCTCAAGCCCAACGTGCTAATACTGCTCAGTTATATTCGAAACAGGAAATCAGACAAATCTATACAAAATTAACAATAAGAATGCCGAAAGCCCTCAATAGGAATACAAATTAACACACGCAAAATATAAATAAACAAATAAAACAAATTCAAGGTCCCGAATGAAAGATTTTTCCCAGATCAGAAAGATCGAAGATGTACGAACCTCCAAAAAGACCGAAACCAACGCCGACGCCGCAGCCAGCGCCAACTCCAAGACCGGGGCCGATCTTCCCGAGATCCTGGGTTTTGAGGACGGGGAGCCTCCACGCGAGCCCTTTCACCGCTTTCACCGCCTCGTTAGAACGACTGGCCGACTCCGATCTCTTCCCGTCCGCTTGTCCCTTCGCCATTCCTGACCGTCCTCGATCAGCAGAGGAGAATGGCAGGGGAAAGCGAGGCTTCGCTGCGGTAGGTTTGAGCCTCGAAGGACGTCAGAGTCTGAGAGCCTTGGCGTGTCGGTCTATCTTTGATAGGAAAAGGACGACAAGACGCCCCCAACGCAGGAAAGGCATCAGCAATTCCAATATGAATAGTAAAAAACAATCTTTCAATTTTTATTTAAAAAATAATAATAAACTACAATTAAATATTTTTTCTTAATTTTTTAAAATAAAAATTAAGACGTCTCATTTATTTTTCGATTAAAATAGATGAAGATCTAGTTTTAATTAAAATTAAGTGAACGTTTTATTTAATATGAATTATTGGTGAGTATCATAAAATTTTTATTATTTAAAATTTATGTATTAATTTTTACGCAGTCGTTCATATTCAAATAATATTTATTTAAAATTTAATAAATATTCTCTTATTTATTTTATTTATTAAAATATTATTTTAATTAAATTATTATTTTAAAATATAAAATTATAAGTCTTATAGAAATGAGTTGTTAGTTAACCTAATATCTAATAATATATTACTAATCAATTAATATAAAAATATTTTAAACAAATCATATTAAATGGAATATCTAATAATTCTATAAAATTTTTTCCTATCAAATTAAAGAACCCCTTAACACAGCTAGCGTACTAGAGTGAGATCAACAAGTCTTTCTATTTAGCTTTATTAATAGGCTTCTTAATTAACTTCTTTTTCCTCCATTCTCTCTTATTAATCTCATCTATAAAACCCTAAATTCCGATACATGGTCGATGGTTAATCTTTCAAAGAACCCTAGATGAGAAATCCTGTGCGTGGAAACCCTTCCCTAGGATTCCTCACCAATGCTAACCTAATACTGCAGTGCATGCTGGCCTGCGTGACTTCCTTGTGCAGGATTTGCATCAGAATATATTTCCTGCTCAAACTGACCCATTCCTTTCAACTAATGCTCCATGGCGACAGAACCTCCTGCAGGAAACATATTGCCAGTTTTAGTAATTAACGTGCAGGGCACAGCTTCAGTTTAAATTAAGTTATTTAACATATTCATTTCTCTTGCCAAAAGATCTCATTCTCATCTGCTTGCTTTATTTCTTCTCCTGGAAACCAGAATACATCCTGTTTAGTCGTGTGTTAGAATTAACAGTGGTTAGCTTCGAATGGAAGACATGCAATCCCAATGGATTTTCAGGGTTTAACATAGTTATCCATGTTGATAAACTGAAGTGTAGGTCAGGGATGAAGCGATGTAGATCAAACAGTAGTACTTGACGAGAAAATAGTTGATGACATTGCACTGCCAAGCTCGACTACATCTACCATGACAATTTGCTATATATGAATTAAAGGAAGTCGTGTAATTAATCATCATCATCGTCAATGGTCAATATTCAAGTTGCTGCTGGAGATTTGAGCTGCAGAATTGTTCTTCTTGGCGAAGTTGTGCTTGTTGTTGTGCATCCAGACCTTGAACACCCTCCTCTTGACCCCGATCTCCTGGCAGAATTGCTGCACCAGTCCCTCCTGCTCCCTTTGCAGCCTCCACTCCACCTTCTCCGCGAACCCCAGCATCTTCTCTTTCTGCTCCGCGGTGAACTTGGTCCTGAACCTCCTCTTCGCCGCCAGATGCGGCGGCGGTGGCGGCCTCATGAATGCCATCATCTCGTTGGACTCCGAGGTCTGCTGGAGAGGCATGATCATGGCGTGGTGGGGGGTTGTGACCCTCGGGAAGAGGAGGGTCCCCTTGCTTCCCCTTAGGCTGAGAGGGTGCAGGTACTCCAACGGAGAAGGCTCCTGCTCCTCCTCCCCGTCGGTCTCCTTCCTGTGGAAGTTCCGGTGGCAGCCGCACGCGGAGCACTTCAAGGCCTCGAGGGTGCCCTCCTCGCCGCTCGGCATGAACTCGCCGCAGCCGTCAGTGGCATTGCCGCCGATGGAGGCCGCATGGTTCTTCAGGCACTCCCTGTACTTGATGCCCACCGCTCTCTTGGTGCTGTAGGAGCTGTGGTGGTCCTCTGAGAAAGGAGGAGGCCCATTGTAGGGCTGGCGGTGGTGGTGCAGGGGAGGGCTGTCGTGGCCATCAAGATAGGCACTGGTTATTGGGATTGGCATCTCTCCTTCATGGCCAGAACCATCCATTCTTGTGCTCTTCCTGAGCTCAAAACCAGTAGAAAATGTTCAAGGCCAAAACTAAAATTAAGAGATATATGAAAGGATAATACGATTTGATAAGAATCGGAATTAGACCAACCTCTCAAGAGCTTTGGGCTCTGGAGATGAATTAAACTGCAGTTCACAGGTTGAGAGGCTGTAGAGAACCTTATCCAGATAATTATTTATTTTCTTTTTTTATAAAGGAAAAAAAACACTCAAGGCCCAAGATGAAGGGAAAAAACTAGAGAAGCTAAAAAAAGGGAAACTAAAATAAATGAAGAAAAACCTGCGAAGCAGTATACTTCAATTTAGAAGCTAGCTGCAAGAGAAAGAACACGAAGAAACAAGTTTGGGATTGCAAGAACAGCATTCAGTATGTGCATAAAGAGAAGACAGTAGCTTTAGGTTATTGTTTGTGGGAGACTAGCTAGATTTGTTACATTAGGAAGACAACAAAAAAAACCACCACAGTGCCTAGAGAGGACCAGCTCCTATCACTCGATTGCATCCTGCACCTCATTGCCAAAGTACAAGCTTAGAAAAGAGGTAGAGTAGACGGCGGAGTCGCCTCCATGATGCATGGAATTAGGAAACATGTACTCGCCATGGCAAGGAGAAGAAGATGAAAGACACAGTAAAACTCTAAAGAAGGGAGAGAAGGGAAGAGAAGTGATTTGGTTAAGAGTTGCGGTCGTAAGGCACTAAATAAAGGACTAAGAGAGGGAAGCTTATACCAAGGTTGGAACAAGATGGAAAAGAGAGAAAAGATTTTTTTTTTTTGTTTTGGTTTTTGGTTTTTACTTTTTACACGACAGGAAAAACAAAAAACAAAGTTATTGTCACCAAACAAAAATAAAGCGTGGGGGGATCACTGTGGTGTCAGAGGTGTGGCATGCAGTGAGGGAGAGATGAATAAAAACAGTAGCACATTATGAATTTGAGGAACATAAAGAAAGCCAGCTACCGGGATTTCCCCAGAAGGAAGTAAAATGGCAGAAGCGTGCATTTATGTCTGCTTAAAGTGCCAAAAATCTCTCTCTTAATTCTTCGATTATATGCTCTAGGACTAGCTCATCAAAACAAACTTGCTTGGTCAATGCTTTCCTTGTCTTTTCTCTGCATGTGAGGGTCATAAGCATGGTGGCAGGAGCTACGACAATTAATGAAGTGTCAACTGGTTGGAGGACCAGCAAAATTTCAAATGCTTGTTTAGTCACATTCCTAGGAGACAGCAGGGAGATATTACGAGACTGTTGGATGATGGGACTTGGATCAATCATTTTGTATCTCAAACATCTTATGATTAGTCTCACTATTTCTGGAGATTATTGCTAATACAGGTTTACTGCTCAAACTTCATGAAGATTTCTGTGAAGAAATGCTTCTTGTAGCATTGAGTTATCTGAGAAGACATGAATGCAGTATTAGTTTCACAGTCTAAAGGAAAAGGATCCATAATGGTCCCTCGTATTCATTGTCTTCAGCCTTTTATGGCCAATTGTGTCCCGAATAATTTGAATCACAAGGAGCTTATCTTTAACAAGATGATCATAACAATAGGACAAGAATTAAGAGGATGGGAATAAATGAAATTTAAATGCCTTTTTTTCTTACTCAATATAAAAGCACGGAGATTAATGTATTTATCATCTTTCACATTTAAAACAAAAAAGAAGCAATAATTATACGTTCACTGTATTTATTTTTGTCTAACTCGAGCTCAAATTAAGAAGAATTGATGGTAATTAACATTGCATATTAATTAACGTTTTGGTTTTTCTTCATTATGTACATCAGTATCACTTTATTCTCCACCATCTCCTTTTATTTAAGGACCTCTTCGTCCAATATTCAAGACAGTACTTCTCTTTCTTTATTCTATTATTCTTCTTATTCTTCTTCTTCAGCAAAGCTTGTATTTTATTTAATTCCTTTTTACAGGGAAGAAAAAAAAACTAAAACAAGGAAAAGAATGGTGCTAAAATCTCGTAGGTGAGGCTTGCTGTTGCTGGCGCTGTCTCATACAATTATACAAGTTGCAGAAGCTAAGACTTGCAGAAGAGATGCAGCAGCTCCTCTCCTTGAGAACGAGTCACAA
>JBBMKF010462790.1:0-11209 GCA_037834155.1 Curcuma caesia | reverse complement strand
ATAAATAAGATATTCAAGTTAGATATGAATAATTTTATCATACCTATATCTATACTTAAATTTAAAAATTTTTATACTCGATTATCTAATTATTTAATTAGATTAAAAAATTTTCATACTCTTCTCTATTCAGATCGGATATCAAATTTTTCATCGGATTCGAAAGAAATTAATTATTAACCCTAACCTTAAGTTTTTTATTTTTAAAAAATGAATTTACCTACAAATGAAGGGTTTAAAGTTTAGCATCCTGGGGCATAAATGAATTGGTTACGACAAAATAGAGTTGCAGAAATGAAGGATATAAGCGTGTTTCGATCTCATCTAGTCGAATTGACCGAACTTTCAAAATTAAAACTCATACCGAATCGGCATGTGGTTTGGTATAAACAAATCACCCTACTTCTAGAACGTTGGGTTGTATTATTGGCGTATGGACAAGCATCTCTCGCCCTCAGCGAGAAGATTTAGTGGGCGTTGACAAAGCATCGCACGATGAGTTGTCGCGTTGACTCGCGGTGTTTTTCTGTTCCACGCATGCAGATTAAATATATAAAGAAACTGCATCACGATTTAAACTTCAATTATAGTTTAGTTAATTAATTTTTCATGACAATTAATTGTTTATTAGACTTTTTAATCATGGTCAAATTACATTAATGTCGTAAATTAAGAAAGTCATAATCAAATGAGAATGTATCACCTCATATCGTTAGTTAATTCAAAGAAAGTGTTCGAGGAGTCAAAGAAGACACCTTTAGTTTCCATGTTTAGTCGTCACGTAACTGCACACGACTTTGAGATCGACCATTTTAATTAGCCAGCTTGGGAAATGTTTTATTTCAGATTCCCATTAGTCGATATTTTGAAAGCTACGGCACTCATTTTTCATATAGATTTATTTTATTAATTTTGTTAAGATTACCATCAAAATTTCACATTAAAAATATATTTAAAATATCATATATTTATAAAATGGAAGATATCTCCATTCTCGAGAATGGAGATTTGGAGAAAGTAATGATCAAAGAGATTTCCTTAATCCTCCTTTCCCAAAAGGAAGAACATAAAATTATTTTTCCTTTCTGTAGGGACAAAGAATTGGATCTAGTCATAAAAAGACTTATTGGTCGCTAACCCAATTAGTGCAATGTGATATATCTATTTATTTATCTCTCGGCTCGAAATGGGAGCAAGTTTGAAAAAGGATCTTAGAGCTAGGGTTGGGCAGGAAGGGTCTCTTAAAGCCTTCTTTTCATTTTGGATAAAAATTCAAAAATAAAATTATGAGAACTTAAGTTCAAAATTGACAATATCATAATATTATAGAGATATGTTGATTCCATTAATTCTAATAATTGATATCAGAATCATGATTTATGTGAAGTCATATGGAGAAGCTTAGGAAAAAATAAAGGAGATAGAAAAGAGTGAGGATGATGGTAGAGAACTCACGGTAAAATCCATGATAAACTCTCAAGACACATCGTACTCCAGGTAGTACGCCCAAACTTAGTGGAAAGGAGTAACCTCGATTGGAGTATGGTGGTAGGATTGTTACGAGTGACCTTGATTGAAGTATAATGGAAAGGAGTGACCTTGGTTAAATAAACTAATAAATTGAATGCAATAGCAAACCGAAATATCTGATCTAAATCGATAGCTAATGTCATTGTATCTCTTATTGGTCGTCGAAAAAGTTCCTACAAGCACAACGGGATCTTCTATAGGAATGAACATTAACTGGATCTTGGTCTCAACGAGGAAGAGTCGACAAATCAACCAGATACCCAAATGAATTTAACTTCTTTCTTTTATATCAAATTCATTCTACAAGATTATTAAATCTAGACATTCAATCCACATCTAACCATATAAATCTCTTTTAATACAAACTAATAGTATTAGACCACTTGAAGTTTGATTTTAATGATAATTACTATCTATTATTAATTCAAATAAAAGCTCATTTAATCTTTCATTAATTTATTATTGAGAAAAAAGAAGGAAAGTTATTTTGGATCCATTTTAAATGGATAAAAAATTAAAGAAAAATAGAGATAGATTTTAAAGAGAATTTTTTTTTTCTTCTTCGGCAAAAAGGTAGATCCGCCACCTTAGCGGCCCACACGTTTTTTTTTTCCCTTCTAATTTTTCCTCATGTGCTTCTAACGTACGTAATTGCACACGTATTTTGAGAAGACATTGACTCATCGGCCATTTTAATTAACCGGCGTGGGGAATATTTTTTGTCTTGGCAAAAAAAAATCTCTTATTTTAGTCTCACGTTGAAAAAAATATCAAAAAATATATTTTTTTAATCTATTTTTCATCTTAAAATACTATTGTGCTAGTACAAATTATAATAACTTTAAATAAAATTACGACTATATACTTAAGATTATTTTAATATTGATAAAAATTGGCTCTAATCTATTAAAAAATAACTTAAACAAAATTGATCAAATAGGTTTGATGGTGAAATAATTTTAATTAAATATTATTATAATATATAATATTGGTAAAAAAATAAAATAATTTTGATAAAAATTTGACAAAATTGCTCTAAAATCATTTTAGTTAAAGTAGTTATTTTAATTAAAGTTATTTTAGACAAAGTTAATTTAAATATAATAGTTTTGATAAATTTTACGATATTTAAATTTATTTAATAAAATAATTAAGTCAAATCAAAATTAAAATAAATTAAATTATTGAAATAGTTATTCAAATTTAATTTATTTTTTTATGTGTTTGAACTGGATTCTTTAAAATTTTTATAATTTTAAATTTATTTTATTAATTATTAAATTTAATAATAAATTTATTTATTATTTTTTAAAAAAATTACTATACCAATAAAAAATTTATTAATTAATATAATTTATCAACTTTATTCATGAATATTATTTATAAATAATTCATAATTTTTATTCACTGATTTAAAGAGTTGAATAGATATATATATTCAAACTTATTAATTTAGCTTAATTAATTATTTAAATATATTCATTTAGTTAACGTAATGTGTATTAAATAAATATGAATAAAAAATATTAAGTCGAACATCAAACTTGTTGACTAACGTTTAATTCATTTACCATAAGAAAACCCTATATCCTAAACTATAAACTTATTGAAATATATGGTAAATCCTAAACAGCATGAATTTTATAAATTAAAAATTTCTATGAAATAGTACCGTTCCCCAAATCAGATCGTATGAGTTACCTAAATTTAAAAAAATAAAAATATTAATAATTTAATTTAATGTTTCTTCACATGCTTGTCATGCATAAAACTTGTATCTAGTTTTTGTGATGCATTCTCTAGCAGTTGATGCCACATTTCTGGACATCGGGTCCAGTTACTCGAGTCGTGAATGGATCAATACGGACCCACAACAACGAAAAGATGGACGCAAGGAGAATGGACCAAACGACAACGATCGTCGGCGTCCGGTTTTGCCTCCCCATAAGACCCTTGAGGAAGGGATACAAGTGCACAATCACCCAAAAGGCGAAGAAGAGCTTCCCGAAGAGAGGACCCCAAGATTGGTATCCGCTGTTTATCGCATAGGAGATCCCCGCCACCACACCGACCAGGTTGACTATCAGCAGGGTCGTCGGCGGTATCAAAAGAGTGGTCCATTTGAACATGTAGAGCTCAGTGAAGTCCCCATCTTCATCAGAAGCTTTGGATGTAACAGTGAAGTTGGTGTCGATACCAGCAAGAACTTTGAGAAGACCTTGGAAGACAGCAAAGAGATGAGATGAGACGCCGCCGATGACCCAAAACTGTTCGTTCCTCCACCATTCGTCGATTCCGACACCGCTCCATCGCATTTCCAGAATACCGGTGGCGAAAATGGAAATGAAGAGAGAAATGAACCAGATACTTGCAACATTACTAATCTGCAATTCAATGGAGCTAGTCTGGTTAGTTAGCAACCAGTTGAAAGAACCTCATTGAGAGTTCTTATCAAGCTATTGAAACCCAAGCAAGGCTTGCGAAAACATACAGCGAATTTACGACTTGAAAGTTTCATACCTGGGGGATGATGAATTTTCCGGTGAGTAGACAAATGGCTGGAAGTGTACAATACAATAGGAGGGGAACTGAAGTCAATGGGTAAATGGTGGTGTTTATGTATGCAAATCTTTCCAAGAACTTCAGTCGTCCTCCGTAACCGTACCATATCGGGCAATGACGGCTGAAGAGAATCTCAACAGACCCCAAGGCCCATCGAAGCACTTGGTTCAGACGATCGGAAAGATTGATAGGAGCAGAACCTTTGAACGCTGGGCGCTTGGGCATGCAGTAGATCGACTTCCAACCGCGAGCATGCATCTTGAATCCAGTGAGAATATCCTCTGTCACAGAACCATATATCCATCCGATCTGCAGCAACAGACAAGTTCTACTAAGAATTCAACAACTTAATTCGGGGGAATGAACAATGTCATAGAAAAAAGTAACACAGGAGCAAATCTTAGTCAAATAGCGAATCCAATACCAGTAAGAAACAAATAGAGAAGTGCATAAAAGACGAAAGGAAAGAATATGAACAACCAGGTCACTAGAATGAGCACAGAGTTTGATGTTTGAGAGACTACCGATAAGGTAGATACTAGAGCGCATCAATAGCAAACACTATGATATATCCGAAGTATTGAGATTGTAACAAGTAAAATTGATATTGGCGGGAGCCTGTGCTGATAGGGCAATGATGAAAGATATCTATCAGTTTGTTTAATGTAGAATTTTCTGGAAGATAGAATCACAGTTTGTTCACGACAAGTTCAGCATAGAATATCAGGACATCCTCTGAACTGCAGGCAACTCGCTTATTAAAAGAAGCAGAACCGATACATCCTAATAGTCAGCTCATGCGCACTGATAACGTTAGTTGTCCCGACTATGAAAATGAGATGCTTTACAACTGTGATTAATAGAGGTAAGGTAAGAAGCTGATTCAAAATCCCATTATGAATGTTGCATTACATAGGCCAGTAGATATAAACTTTAGCAGACAGGCACCTGAGTATAAAATAAGAAGAATAAGCAATGTGGCTATTTGCGTACCTCAGTTCCCCATTCTGTCTTATCCTCGTAACCACAGCTGATGACATGGATGGCTTCTTTCAAAAGAGACTCCGGAGTCGCAGACTGAGGAACACCGCCGTGTTCCATCAATGTTGAGGCAACAAAGACAGCTGATTGGCCAAACCTTTTCTCCAGACTCATTTGTGACATCAGCAATGACTTTTCATCATCAAAGCCAACACCTAATTATCCCCAAAAAGGAAAGATAAAAAGGATTTCGTTAGAAGATGAAAAGTGTCCCGATTATGATTCTATTTCATTATAATAGGGAGGTCTACTGAATTCTATTAACTGAGTGAGGATATTCTCTCATGACTTGGAAGTGAAGCAGTATAACTTCCATATCCATAAGCTGCTACATGATCCATATTAAGTACTTGTAAACAGATGTAGTGTGCAAACCGATGAGACACAGGATATTTTTCGAACGCTAAAAAAACTTACCTTCAACTCCCTCTTCTATATCTTCAAGATTAAATATTGGCACAGTATTATCCATGTGCTTGTTTGACCATTTCTTTTCTGAATTTTTTTTGCTTGATTTAGATTTCTTTTTACGAGAGCCTCCACAGCAGAAAGAGAAGGTCTTCGATTTGTTCTTGTTCTTGATAGGAGGTTCATAACCATACAAAGCTGTTCGGTTGAAGACACAACCTGTACCAACATAAACAGGACCTTGGATACCATCGAGACCTCTCAAATTGATCTATAATGAGCAGTAGAAAATGTCAGTCAAAGGACAATAAATCATATACTATAGCCACGCTTCAGAAATAAAATTGGAAGCTTGGTAATATATATGTACTTACATCGAAAAACACAGTATTACGATTGGCATATCGATCATTCTTGTCGATACCATCAAACCTCTGAGGGAATTGTACATAACAAACTTGCCTACCAAGATTTGGATCCATAAGGAAGCACATTGCTTCTCTCAAAGCCTTGCTGTTGTTTATGTAATGATCACAATCAAGATTCAACATGAAAGGTCCATTAGTAAGAACTGCCGACACACGTACCTGTGAATGAGTTTAAAGACATCAACAAACAGGAACTGTTCCTAAACTAAGTAAAATATTATTTTCGTAGTGTTAAGTAAATACTCAGTTAGCAGAAGTTCTTACAAGAGCATTCATAGCACCAGCCTTTTTGTGATGTTGGAAACCTGGACGTTTCTCACGTGATACATAGACTAAACGGGGAAGCTCATTGCCTTCAGTGTCAAGCCCTCCACTATGACCCAAGAACACCTAAAAATCATGCAAAATTTATTAGGAACAGCATTTATCTTGAACCTTGAGATAATAACAGTAATCATTTTAAAAGTTTAAGAAACCAAATGGATATATGTCGCTAATTTTTAGATTATTAAGCATAACGAATATCAAAATGTTATTTTATACCAGAAATATTTCTAATTTTCATTTATTAGTTCCTTAAAAATTACTAATAACGCAAATCTAGCAACCTGGATCATTCCAGGGTGATCTCTAGTGTTATTCCCAGGCCATGGTGTGCCATCCTGCATGATCCACCCTTCATCCGGAACTTTTTGTGCTTTTGCAACAAGGCCATTGATACGGATTTTAAATTCTTCATATTCCCTCTGTATTGAATAAATTGTTTGGTTAGAAGGCATAAAAAGGCATGAGAGGATAAGTCAGTTAAAGCTACACAAGACAGACCTTCATTGCTCTGCGATCTTTCACAAATGAAGGTTGAACTTTATCCTTGAGGTAATCAATTTTTTGTGAGAAATACCATTCAGGAGCCCGAGGCTCAATGCTGTATTTCTTACAGAAAGGAACCCATTTCCTTGCGAATTCTGAAGTTTCAGATAGTGCTTCAAATGTGAGCATAGCGGCACCATCATCAGATACATAGCAAGAGACCTTATCGACAGGGTAGTCTACAGCCAGGATCGATAATACAGTGTTGGCTGTGACAAGAGGAGGCTCTTTTAGAGGATCAACTGTACTGACAAAAATGTCAACAGCAGACAGCTCTGATGGTTCACCTTCTCTGTCATATCTTTTTTATTTTTGTAAATGAAAGTTAGTCATAACCAGCCCAAACAATTATGTTACAGAATTTAGCGCAAAAGAAGAATTTAGAGAACAGCACCGGTTACCTTATGGACAGTCTGTCAAGATAAGTTTCACGATTCACAGGGAACCATTTCGGGAACTGATCCAATATCCAAGAAATAGCAAACCATATCTCACATATTACAGATAATAACCATAAAGCATATGCATTGCGGACAGGATTTGTGATTCGATAATGGAGGAAAACACAGAGTATAACAAGACGTAACACAATAACCATCCTATATGGATTTATCTTAGAAGATGAAATAGGTACTTTCCTAGAAAGAGGCTGACGGGCTTCATCATTTCTGCATTACAAAATAGTGAGAACTTACAGTTAAAATGAGAACTATACAGCAAAAGTCCTAAGAAAGAGAGAGAGCATCTTAGAATGATTAAAACATTCAACTGGGCAACTGGAAATTCTACAGAACTGTCAGCTATGAATGAAGTGATGAAAGTATCCTTTCAGCTTGTAAAAAATAAAATAAAATAACAGAGTTAAATTATCCAACTTCAGAGATAAAGATACCCGATTGCTTCATTTCCAAAGAGCTACAGACTAATTTCTACAAATAAAGAAGATGGAAGGATGATATAAAGAAGAGCTCATCTATAGGACTAGATACTACCACCAAGATATCAAAAGAAAAATGACTTTTAAATTGATTGTAGTTAAACGAATTAGAATATCATAGAATATAGAAGCTAACTATTTCACCATTGATCAAGGCTTATATACAAACTTTAGAAAGGCAAAACGGCCTCACAAGTCCAATAAATCAAACAATTTGCAGGAGTCTAGAAAGCCAAGGTGTAATTGTTGCTCTATGCTGAAAAAGAGATTTTGCATGAGGATAATGCTAGAAGTAAATTTTGATCAAAAGTTGAGATACCTGAATCAGTAATGAAACCACATGTTTTTTCATGAAATAAGTGGATATAAGATGGATGTATTCCTCGTAAAAGAATTTAGAGCTACTTGTTATTTTTAGTTTGAACAGAGTTACCAATGAATTCAATGCAGTTTCAAAAAACAACTCATCTAAAGCAAACTATTGATCTGATGAAAAATCTACCAACAATGTAACCCAAGTTAGCCTTAGCAATCAGTTGCTTAGTTGGTCATGTAGTATATCCAAATTAGTTGGTTAGCTAGCATGGTAATCAACAATCCAGTTCAAATTCATTGAATGAATCTTGGCTGTTACGATTGATGATTGCAGGGTTTGAATACGTAGATTTAGGTTTAGTAGGTTGAATCCAATAAGATGATATGTTGATTAAAAGATGATTAAGCCTACAAAATAATTAAAACAATAAACAATCATGTTGCATCCTAAACAAATTAAGGTTTGGACTAATGCAAGCTTAATAGAAGGCTATATTTGTTTAAAATGTGAATGTTTGGACCAGATCAGCATTTTTAAAGTTTAGGCTTAATCCAAAAAAACAAAATGTGTGAGCTAGATCTTAGCATTTAAACCTAATTATATGAGATAGTTATCCAACTTTGCCAGCTCAAAAGACAGGAAAATTGAACTTTGCAGTAACTAGATATTGCATTCAACCAGCGGAAATATCTTTGCCTATCATCCTCATATTAGTGTACATTGATCATAAGGAAAAATGAGAAATTAAAATAAATAGATATTTTATAGCAAGGAAAATGCACTTAAAGAGCAAACATCACCAGACATATGTTCATTCAATTAACTATTATGAGTTATGACCTTTAAGAGCATTACTGCTGATTCTTACTAAGAAACAAATAAATGGAAAAACATCAACGCACTAGTATTCTTTTTTTTTTAAGTCTACATGGGAGATCAATCCCTAGGCATGCAGGAATCCCATACAAATGCCAAACCACTTGAGGTACCAAGTCGGTAGCCTAGCAAATTTAATTGAAAGAAAAAGATAGAATGTTATGCATGAAAAACTAAGAGATTGAAAGGGGAAAAACTCACAGTAAAGCATCATCCATATTATAATCAGTAGATGCATCAATATCCCCAACTCCCCTGCCTTCAGAAGGAGGGTGACTAGTACCATTGGTCATTGCCCCACCATTTTTGTCCTGCTTCATCTTCCATCCGTCAACTCTCTCTTTCCAGGCAACATTGCCAAATTCTCTGGATGTGTTAGCTGATCACAGGAGGATAATAATTAGAACATATAAATCCGCAATAGCTGTGTATAAGAAAATGCCAACTTAAAGTGATAGCCATAAAAGCAAAGTTAATCCACCCACGTGACCGGAAAGGTAGAGGATGAACATGTTTTCCACCTCCAAGGGACATCATATGATCAGGTGATTGCAATGGAAGTTCCCCTGAGAGCTACAAGAAGATAACGTAAAAAAATTATTAGGCATTTTCTCACCCAGGGGGAATTGATAAATGAAATAACTAAATAATAAAGGCATACCCCCTGCCTATGAGTGAGCAAGGGAATGTGATTCCGAGGGATTTCTCCACTATCATATTTTGGACCAATATCTTCCCCTTGCTCATGCTGCCAACCCAACATGCGTTCAGCAATCTTTGGCTTCTGTTCCTGATTTCCAGTTGGATAATTGAAATCTCTCACATCATCAGCATCCTCATCCTCCTCTCCATGAATAGGAGGGCTTCCTACACGTAACAACAATTGTTGGTTATAAATATCTGTTAATTATCTGTTAAATATCTGTTATTTTTTTATAGATATTTTCTAGAATAGGCCCTATACTCTAACTATAAATAGGGCCTTATATGTTGCAATTGGAATAAGATTTCTTAAGTTATTTTGGTAACATGGTATCAGAGCCTTAGAAAATTAGGTTTTTTTTTCTTTTGCGCCTTCGCGCCGACTTTTCTCCCTAACTCGCGATTTCCTCTTTCGCGACTTTGTTCCCGGCTTCAAGCGCCGCTCCGAGTTCACTTCCGGTCTGACTTTTCTCGCCGCTCGCTGCGCTCGCCTATCACCGGCCGAAAGCATCAAATCAAGCGGCTCCCTCTCGTCAAACTGTGGGCACCGTCATCGCTGCGACATCTTCTCCGTCGCCTTCTTCCTCTGCTTGCCGCCGCCCTGCCATCGTCATGCTGCGTAAAGACCAACAATCCTCCTTCGCGTCTTCACCGCCCGTCGCGTGAAGAGGACCAGCAATCGTCGTCGCCTTGCCGCCCTCCCTGCTTAGCGCCGCCGCTCTCCCTGCTCAGCGCCGCCGCCGCCCTCTGCCCTAGCTAGCTGCGTGAAGAAGACGTCGATCGACAATTCCAGGCTCAGGCTTCTCACCAGGCGGTGCATCTCGTTTAGTTTTGCGAAGCTTCTTAATCAGAGCCATTGGCTTTCTCTTCAATCCTCTCTGAAACCTTCTGCGAGCACGTGCCCCGAGTAGTTTGACAAGCTCGTCGAGGCCCAAATCAAGGAGCTGATCAAGATTGACTCCGCGATAAGAAAACTTCCTGAAGGTTCTCTTCCTGGGAGCCCCTCCGACGTCCACCGCATCTGAAGCATCCACCATGTCATCCGAGTACTGCTCTAGTTAGGTTCCGGTTGTTAGCACAAGCAGAGCGGCTCTCTCTCTGCTTATCGCAAGTTCAACTCCGTTTTCTCTTTGATTGTGCTCTGCTGCGAGGCTCTTGGCTGCATTGTCTGGATCGCAATTTTGGCGATTATCCTGAATTTGGAGCAGCTAATCACATGACATAGGTTTTTGTCAACACCGATTGGTTTCTGCTGCTTGAATTTGTGCTCTACCCAGTGGTCAGTTCATCCACAGATTACAGCAATTTGGCTTATTCTTTGGAATTTTTCTTCAAATTTGGGGATCCACAATATTCAGGAGTCCAGAAACCTATACAGAACTTAGATACAGACATTTTCTTGAATTTGGAACATTCTAGTTCTTCGTCTCACAACAGCACCAAGTTCGGTGTTTGAGAGTTACATATCTTTGGACTTCATTCTATCGTGATGGATATGGTGCTTGTCTCTGCAGAAGAATTTGCCAAGTTCTCTCAATA